>CAJQZJ010001511.1:22000241-22013963 GCA_907164525.1 Lophiomys imhausi
TGTGTGTGTGTGTGTGTGTGTGTGTGTGTGTGTGTGTGTGTGTGTGTGTAGGTCACAGAAAAAATTGTGTAAGTTCTCTCTATCCATCACATGATTACTAGGGATTGAACTCAGGCCATCATGTTCAACAACAGGCAATTTTGCCTACTGAACCTCTAACTACCTAAGTGGCTTTCTGATAATTCAATTAATTTTTATGCTCCATTTTCAACAACTTTAAAGACTTTTGAAGGTACTCAGTGGAATCAAATATTATTCAAATAAACTTTGAAGTTCTTATTGTAAGAAAGAAAGAAAGAAAGAAAGAAAGAAAGAAAGAAAGAAGGAAGGAAGGAAGGAAGGAAGGAAGGAAGGAAGGAAGGAAGGAAGGAAGGAAGGAAGGAAGGAAGGAAATCTTTATCTCTGTCTACTTTTCCATGTCTTGGGTTGTCTTATTCCTGGGCAGGGCATGTGTAAGTAAAGCTTTTTGTGAGTTAAATGTTTTCACTAATGAAGCTTAGATTAGGAATATTCTCCCAAGAATGGGAAAAACCAAAATCACTTAGAAGGAATATGTGTACATGGGTGTTTAAATGTCCAAAGTACAGCTGCACATATTAGAAACAATACACACTACTTAAATTCAGACTATTCATGTATATTTTGCTCTAACAACTGGTTCACCAATCAGATACACCTAATACTGCAGCATACTAGGAGCTTGGACCAGTTGAGTACACGTCTTCTCTTCTACAACTGGTCAGAACAAATGTGATCAATGATGTCACAGTGCAGCATCTTCAGGGCATCAACATCCTCTCATTATAGAGGAACAGTTATCCCTAAACACCAGGATGCTAAATGGTTTTATCTTGGCATTTCAGAATCTTTGCTATGCTGGGAAATGTCTATAAGGCTGGACTTCATACTTCAGTATGGAGGATGCTGATGATTATTAAAGGTTGCTATGAACAGGAACACATGCCAACTTAAGTAATATGGGTTAATATAGACATACTTCTCTTATAATACAATCCATTCTAAAGTGTTAGCTCTGTGATATTGGTTGTAAATAGGTAATATGAGCTTATTATCCTAAGGCAAACTAATATTAATATCACAGTACTTGCTGATCTGGTGCAATGTCTGTGGAACTGTGCAGGTGCTTTCCTTGAACACATGCACAGATGGATTTCTAGCATTTTCCCTTTCTCCCTTTCTCTGTGTATTATTTTCCCCTTCTCCTCTGGCTGGGCAATCTTTTCATTGATCATAAACTCCAAGAAGTTTCTTCTGTTCCTGTGCTATGTTTGATGCTTCTGAGAACCACGTAAGGGCCTGAGCACCATTATCATCATTCCAAACACCACTGTAAATGTGTCTGAAAACTGCTTAATATCTCCCCCGCCTCTAGTTCACTCACAGATTGTTATATCATCGTGTCCATGGAAATCATGTATATGAGATGCAGGAATACCTAGTTCAGAGATATTTTGGGAAATCTCTGGTCTGTCTACTCAGTAACTTACTTCAGAAGTAAGTTATTGACAAACTCTAAGGCCCATTCTTCTGGGACAATATCCTGAATCAGTATCTGGAATTACTAAATAATCCTTAGCAAAGCTCTGAGGATGACTGTCACACCCATTGTCCCAAACACTGTTGCATATGTACATGTATCACTCTGGTCAGTATTCTGTAACAGATATGTGATTACAGACCAGTATATTGGGACTGGTCAAGACTATCAGTGGAACCATTAATCAACACATAATCAGTTAACTTCCCCTCATCTCATGAATTGGGTTGATGAAAAAAAATGTTAAGAGTATTTCAACATAGCCAGGCAGTGGTGGTGGATGCATTTAATCCCTGAACTCAGGAGGTACCATTAGGTGGATCTCAGAGTTTTGAGGCTAACCTAGTCTATGGAGCAGGTTCCAGTACAATCAAGGCTATACAGAGAAATCTTCTCTGGAAAAACAAGGCAAAACAAAAGAGCAATTTAACAGCAATGTTGGTCATATCCTATAATTAGACATTGATTTAATATGTAATCAAACACTTCTGCTCCAAATTATTGACCCAGTTATGAGAGACACCTATGCTCACATTAACATTAACATGGGAACATGTGGAACAAGTTCACTACCATAAAACTGCTTTCTGAAACTTAGATGCAAGGAGACTACAAAATATCATTATGCAATGAAAGTTAATTCTTCGTCTTTTTACTCCTTTACTCAATACTTAACCACAATTATGACCAAGTCTTCAGGATATACTTCTATGTCCTCTCACACCCAAGACAGTTTTATGCTCCTTCTGAGTATTGGTACATTTCGGACATGGAGTGTGACACTGTGTCTTACACAGTAATAGATGGCAGAGTCTTCAAATTTCAGTCTGCTGAGCTCTATGTAGACTGTGTTGGACATTGAATCTGTACACAGTATGACTCTGTCCTCAAACTTCTGTCTTGTTTGTTCTGCCAATGCTTGAGAGGATCCATCCAACCCATTCATGCCCATGTACAGGCTTTTGCCACATCCAACTCATACAGGAAATAGAGATTTTTTTTTGAGACAAGTCCTTAAAGGACACTTTTTCTGAAGATCCAGGACTCCTCGGTTGAGCCCCAGACTGCAGCAGCTGACCCTTGGTTGGACATGTGATGTGACCATTCTGCTCCTACCAAAGACTCAAAGAGCTCAGAGGGCTGCTTCATTCCACACCAGTGATCAGCAGGAATGTGGACACTTCTGATAACAGCTGGGAACCCCTGGGAAACTTTCTCCTAAAACACTGCTCAGAGTCCTGAGGCTTAAATATCCTTAACCTTTATTTGTAAGTCTTTCATAAAATAGTATCCTATCCAGTGGTGATAGGAATCCAATTGGATTTGGTGACCTCAATATGGATGTTGTTTAGCAAATAACTTTTCCAGTGTTGTACCATGGAGATCTCACATGTCAACTACACATGGTCTCTGAATGTAATGTTGTCGGCCATGAAATCCACAGAGGCGGTTTGAATCCACTCAGTGAACAACTTCCATATATGCTTTTATTCCCTTTACTTTTTAGAGAATTTGAGGATATACAGTGCCCCTTGCTGGTTCTGAGAAGCTGCTTGTATAAGTTCTCACACTGACCCCTCACTATACCTCCTGTTTCTCTTCTTTGTAATGTACCTGGTAATGCTGAGTAGATATTTTGAGGCTGGTGAGCTGAGCTTAAAATGTTGTGTCCATGAACCATACTCCTTGCTCTAGGGGCTGTTAGATCTAGCTATAGCAGTGACCACTGATGAAGAAGTGAGTTACCAGAGACAGGAGATGGATCAGACAAACAAGTGCTCCACAAGGCAATATCCCCACTCCTGCAGCTCCACAGGGAACAGAAAACTTACAACACAAGGAAGAGTAACACTTGTAATATTTACATGTGAATTCCCACCTACAGAAAATATTTTCATAATTGAGAAATAACCAGAATTTAGGAAAAATTGGACTGTGATTCACTTTGTTTGCTAATTTAGCATTTGTATCATTGGTGTGCTGTATGTTTATGTGTAAAGGCTTAAAATGGATGGGGTTGTCCCTTTGCCATGGATCTTCCTCGTTACAAATGCTGACTGTGTCCTGAGGTAGCTCTCTGCTCTCTTTGGATAGAGATTCCCAGATTCAACATCCTTTGTTCATGGCAGATCATGGCTAATGATTTTCAGCAACTTGGATGTATTTGCTGTAAGTTTAGTGAATGACAGCTGTGGAGATGAATAACCCACTACCAGCTCCAAGGAGTTAGTGGAGCCAATACCAATGTATACGATGTATGTGTCGTCCCTGCACAAGAATACATGTGAACGGTAGGCACACAGGTTAACCCCTCATAACATGCTGCATATCAGTGTGCAGAAGCATTTGTTTGGAAGAAGCGTGATCATGTGTCAATGTATTTCACTTTAATGCCTGTATGTCCTGGAAGGCAGGTATGCTTCCCACTAAACCACCATTCTACATTGCTGAAATAGACTCCTACTGTTGATTCTTCCCAAAGAAAGATCAGATTCTCCCCTTGTTGAAGAGAGGCAGTTACTGCAAGATGGGTCTTTTCTATAGGATCAAGATACTACCAAGACCCTTCCAAATAAATTACCAATTAAAATAATTTTTTACCAGCATGGCTAAAGGCCATTCTGATTTGGGTGATTCCTCAGTTGAAGTTCCACTTCCCAGTTTGTTGTTTTCAACAAAACCCATGTGTTCAATTTTACCAATGAGGACTTTGGAGACAAATTCTGGAGTAAAAGTCTGCTATGCAATAGAGGCACAGAAAGCACCCATCTGACCTTCCTTCTCAACTGATGTCCCAAAAGGAAAACCCCACTTCTCCTTCTCCACACTGTCTCCAAAATCCTTCCAACTAAATGTCCTTCCTTTCTACTTCTCGTGCATCCCTCTGTCCATCCTCCTGACTTTCTCTCACTCTCTACAGTTTTTTTTTTATGTTCCCTGACAACTGGTTGCATGCTCTGCCTCTCCACCTATGGGTGACTTTATTTAGTCCTGTTTACAATAAACAGAAATACCTTGGATAGAAGGTGTGTTCTAGAACTGAGCCACACCATGACTATGAAAGGTTTTTTCCAGGACACAATTTCAAGGTTCACAGTGTGATAAAATATCCTGCAACATTTCCCACATTTTGTCTAAATAAGATTCTTTCTCTGACATCAATAATCTACATACTATCTGGGAAGCATTAAATTCACAATGTCCAGTCCATTTGTATTTGACAACCTTGGAGCAAGTACTCTCCTATATATCTTTAGTGAGTTGAAAATTCTGTATCTAAACCACTTTATGTCATAACTTGCAATTAACAACCTAGAAACATATTTTTAGTCCTTAAAACATTTTCTCAAATTCTAAACTACTCAAGCTAAATGGTCAGACTATAAGCATGTAGACTTCAACATCATCAGAGATCTGAGAAGGATAAATATTACTCAAGTAATAAAAACAAAAAACTCCCGTTTTTTCGAGTTAAGTAAAGTAAATGTGCCCATAATGGTAGAGAAAGCATTTTAAACAGAGTTGATTTCACACAGCTTTCCCTTCCTCCTGCCTGCTTTCCAGGTGGTTAGCTCCTCAGCAGCTTCCCAGCAACCTAGAGCAGATTTCTCTCAGTGCTTCTCACCCTGTAATCAGGATTTCCTGGTGCACAACTGTCTGCTTTGGTTCATCTAGTACACTTTCTGTAAAGGAAACCACACACATACACATTTGGACAGGAAACAACTCTAGGAAATGACCTTCAAGAATAGTTTATTAATAGTGGTAAAGCTGAGTTATACCCCTACTTAGAATTCTTCATTAAGAGTCTGGGATGTAGCTCAGCAGTAAAGTGCCTAGCATGTGTAAGACTCTGGGTAAAGTTACAACCCCAGTTTCCCAATTCCTCACTCTCTTCCCAAAAAACCCTAACTGGAGGGCTGGGCAGAGGAGGAGGAAACAAATCAAGGCCCATGAGACAGACTGCTCCCAGTCTGTACCTGTGTTTTGGGGGACAAATGGCACGGAAACTGTGTTAGCTTTCATAAGGCTGTTCACCAAAATGCCCCTCCCAATAAAACAGAACTGTCATAGATAATCCTGCTAGGTTACACCGAGTTTCTTCCTTAATGAATTAACACAATGTGTCAATTCTATAGAAAACTTGACTACAATGGAATTCTATTTTCGGATATGGCAATCATCAATTTAAATCTCTAGTACGTGACGAATCTCTACAAAGCCTTTCTGTTTATCTTATATAGGTAATTGGAGAAAGTTTAAGGAACATTACAATTGCTATAGTTTATATCCAGCAAAAGTCTATATATTTATAGTAACTGTGCTGTTTGTAAATTATCTCAGCATATGAATATCCCAGTCCTCTTTGAGAACTCAATAAATCCTCAATTTAGAAGTTAAATATATATATATATATATTACTCAAGTAAAGTGGAAGTGCAGAGCAAGCAGCCTCCAAAACTACAGAAATGACAGAAACTTCTGGCTACCTGGACAATCACACAAGACTCATCTGCAACATCGGAGCACCCATTGGTTAAGCATATAGGCCAAGATATCTAACATATTTTCTGTGATGCAGGAATTATGATGACTTGCCTGCCAGGACTTATCGTGGCAGAATTTGGCAGCTGAATTTCTTTGCACCCTGCTTGTCCACAGCTTGGACAGAATGCTGTCTGCAGTTGAGGCAAGGGCAGTTTTTTGACCCATAGCTAGCTTTGCCACATTTTAAGCAATCTCCATATGGACGTATTCAATGCCCATCATCTTCTTTGAATTAGTATGGGGGTGCTACCAGTTGAGGACATGTCTCATCTGGATGCCAATTTATGAAGAAATAGCTAATGAGGTGGTCTGTGATGCTAGATCACTTGGGATACTTGTTGTCTGGTCCTTTTTCTCTGTAAACCTATAAATTTTTAAAGGTAATATGTCTTTCTGCATTGACACATATATGGAATGTGTGTTTTAATAATAAAAGCATTTTATTACTAAAACATCATTAATGCCATATCCTTTAGACCTCAGGTTTTTGAAAACTACCTATCTCAGTATATTTTAATAAGCAAATGATGCTTATTTCTGGCAATTCACTATCCGATTAACTTAGAAAACATTTACAGGAGGCCAAACAAAATGATTTCTGTGATTAAACTACCACTTAAGAGGACCACAAGTTTCATTGACAAGACTATTAACTAGCATTTATTAATTATCTTAAATAGTTTTTAATTGTAGGTTTCAAAGGGCCTACAACTTCACATTGCAATTTTAAATGTATTGAAAGGGACAATATATTAAACAAGATTTGAAACATATAATCAGTGTGTTGTGACAATATATAACCTTAAATTTGTATCAATATAAAAATATATACCAATGTAACTATATATATATATATAATCTTATTTTTGTATCAACATAGAAAGAACTATACCAAAGTAAGATTTTGGCTTTTAATCCATTCTAGTGTAAAAATAGATTCAATAATCTCCTCTTTAATCTTATGTTTTATATTCCCCCATTTTTTATCTTCATCCCTTCTTCTTCTCTCATTTTTCCCATAACACTAGACAGGACAGAAATGGGGATAGAGGAAAGAAAAAGGCATACAGTAGAAATACCTGAATCCAACCTCCTTTACTCTATCTCCTCTATGATCAAGACAATTAACAACTTGTAACCTTCACCCCTAAAAAGATGACAAACATCCATTGCCTATCACAGTCTCATCAATGTTTAAAAGTTCAAAGTCTCAACTGAGATTCATTCAATCTGTTAACTGTAATCCCCTATAAAATATAAATCAAAAAGCACACCAAATACTTCCAACACCACAGAATATACATTACTATTCAAAAACATCATAGTGAGGAAATACTGCCCAAAGCAAGACCAAAAACCAGCCAGGCAAACTCCAAATTCTGCATCTTGATGTCTGGTGTCCAACTCCTTTCAGCTTTCTTGACTGCAACACGATTCTTTCTTTTTTATTGGTTTCATTCCCTGCAGCAGCTTTTCTCTGCAGGTATCCTATGGCTGCACCATTTTTTAACATCTTCGGGTAGCCATGGCAACTTCACAGCTTCTTGTTTCAATGTCTGGAATCCACATATGATTGTCTGGGCTCCTCCAAAAGGTTTGGGTCAATTATCTAGCTCTGTCCTCTGCAGCACTCTAGGCTCTGGCAGACTTGACTCCACTCCACTGCTGATGCTGTTCTTGGTAGTCATCATATGTTACTGGCATCTCCAATATGCTGGGCTCTTCTACTGCAAGGAGGCTACACATCACCAATAGCCTCTCATACACTCTCCTCATGATTCCAAGCATAAACTTCTTTATGTGACACCTTCAGTCCAGGGCCATCAATTTCCCTTGAGGCTGTACCTTCAAAGATTATATTTTTTGCCAATTTACAAGAATTACACTTGTGTTCCATTGCACTATGTAATAAATATTTCCTACATTCTGAGGGAATCAAACTGTTCCTGGACCATAAAGCCAGAGTTAACAATACACCTTGAGGTACTTTAAGACTTAACACTACAAGGGAGGCCTTAATTTGTCCCAATGTGGTTTACTTGGATTTTTTAAGTATTTACTTATTACTTCAGGTTACATTTTCATCACAGTGTCCTTCCACCCCTCCCAGTCCTGCCCTCCCACTCTCTACCCCCTATACCTTCCATCCCACTCCTCTGGAGTGGAGTGTCCCTACATAACAGTCCCCCATCCCAGTTCAGCAGTCATATGATGGCCAAGAGCCTCCTCATACACTCGGGGACCTACCTGGCAGCACCACTAGGACAAAGTGTCTCATTGACAGGAATAAAGTCTATGTTCCTGTTCCCTTTGGTGCATTGGTTGCAGTATAGATATCCTGTACTATACGGCTAAAATCCAATTAGAAGTGAATAGATGCCATGTGAACCCTTCTGGGTCTGGGATAGCTCACTCAGGATGAGCTTCTCTAGTTCCATCCATTTGGCTGCAAATAGCATGCTTTCACTGTTTCTGATAGCTGAGTAATACTCTATTGTGTAAATGTACCATAGATTTTTAATCCATTCTTCAGTTGAGGGATATCTGGTTTGTTCCCAGTTTCTAGCTATTACAAATAAGGCTGCTATTAACACACATGAGGAAAATTCCTTGTGATTTGGTGAAGAATCATTTGGATGTATACCCAGAAGTGGTATGGCTGGGTCCTGAGTCAGAGTATTCCAAGTTTTCTAAAATATGACCTCCATAGTGGTTGCACAAGCCTGCACTCCCACCAGCAATGGAGGAGAGTTCCTGTTTCTCCACAACCTCGCCAGCATATGCTTTCATTTGATTCTTTGATTGTAGCCATTCTGACTGATGTGAGATGGAATTTCAGAGTTGTCTTCAGTAGCATTTCTCTGATCATTAAGGATGCTGAGCACCTATCAGCATCTTATGCTGAGTATCTCTCAGCCATTAGGGATTCCTCTTTTGTGAATTCTGTTTTTCTTTTCCCGTTTTTTGGTTCCATTATTTGGTTTCATGGCATTTAATTTCTTCAGTTCTTTGTAAATTTTAGATATTAACATTCTGTCAGATGTGGGGTTGGTGAAGATTTTCTCCCAGTCTGTAGGCTGCCATTTTGTTCAAATGACAGTGTCTTTTGCCTTACAGAAGGTTTTCAGTTTCAGGAGGTCCCATTTATTTATTGTTGGCCTTAGATCCTGAGCTGGTGGTGTTCTGTTCAGGAAGTTTCCACCTGTGCCAATGAGTTCGAGGGTTTTCCCCACTTTCTCTTCTAATAGATTTAGTGTTTCTGGCCTTATGTTAAGGTCTTTGATCCACTTGGACTTAAGTTTTGTACAAGGTGATAAGTATGGGTCTAATTTCATTCATTTACAAATGGACATCCAGTTGGACCAACATTATTTGTTGAAGATGCTGTCCTTTTTCCATGTACCATTTTGGCTTCTTTGTCAAAAACTAAGTGAACATATGTGTGTGGGTTTATTTCTTGGTCTTCAGCTTGATTCCATTGATCACTGGTTTGATTCTACACCAGTACCATGCTGTTTTTATTACTATTGCTCTGACGTGAAGCTTAAATCTGGGATGGTGATACCTCCAGATGTTTTTATACTGTACAGGCTTGATTTAGCTCTTCTTGGTTTTTTTGTCATTCCGTATGAAGTTGAGAATTGCTTTTTCCAAGTCTATAAAGAATTGTGGTGTTATTTTGATAGGAATTACATTGAATCTGTATATTGCCTTTGGCAGGATGGCCATTTTATTTGGATTTTATTGGTCAAAGGCTTATTGTAATTTATTCCCAGCTACTACAACAAATATTCCATTTTCAGACACAGAAATATTTTTCTCATAATGCTTTATTCCAGTTTTCCTTTTTTATTTTCTTTTTTTTAATAATTTATTTTTTATTTCTTCGAGTTACATCTCAATCACAATCCCCTCCCTACTCCCCCCTCCAGTCCCACCCTTCCACCCTCCTCCCCCTCAGCCCCACCATCCTCTTCCCTTCTTTTTTTTTTTTTTTAGTTTAAGGTATTTATTTTTCCCCCCAACAGCTCTCCCTTTCAGTCCAAAAAATGGTTCTTTTTCTTATAACTATAAATACAATACAAAACAACAGAAATAAATAGGCCACGATTATAAGAGTTATATGGCTTAGCATACATTCCCAATGTCCAGTCCATATGTATTTGGCACCTGACTTTAACATTCTACTATCTAACCATCTCCATGAGTTTAAAGATCTATATCTAACTCAGCTTTCATACTAACTTGCCTCATAATTTTAAAAATATCTTCTTAGATCCAGAATACCCTCTTGATTCCTAAACAACTCAAAATTTAACTATGAGACTCTAGCTATCTATTCTTCAACCACCTCAGAGACCTGAGAGGGATAAATATATCTGATTATATAGGAAGTGCAGGGCCTGCAGCTTCCAAAACTAAAAAATGACATACCAGTGGCTGCCTGGACAGTTTCCATTTTCTCTCCATACATTACAGCATCAATCTTCAGCCATTTGGCCCCATTTCTCTGACAGACATTGGTTGTAGAGCAGGAATTATGAAGGACTTACCTACCCTGTCTTGGCAGAGCTAGGCTGTCAACTTACCTGCTTCCAAGTTTTGTCCTTTTTGGACAGGAGTCTGTCTACAGTTGAAGCAAGTGGTTTTTCTTGCCAAGAGAATGGCTTACCACCAATTTAATCATCTCCCACTGGAGATTCTTCGATGCTCATCTTCTACTTGGAGTAATATAGGGGGTGCTGTCAGGAGCTGACATGTCTCGATATCAAAAAATCTTAAGTTAAGAAAACATCTTTGAATGCCATATTCTGCAGATCTCTTGAGGTTTTTGAAGATGCCCTATCTATCTCTTATATTTAGACAAGCAAATATTGCTTGTCTCTTAGCAACTTGATTTCTGAGTAGCTTAGAAAATAACTGTGATAGACTGTCATAGTAACTAACAAAATGACACGTTTTCATGACTATTAGTTTCCGTTTCTTAATTATCCTAAACAGTTTATGTCGGTTGGTAGCGAGAGGTCAAAACTTGACATTTCATTTTTAAGTATTACTACAAACAATACCTTTAAGAAGCGTTACCCTTAATTTTGTATCAATATACAAAGATCAATACCAATGTGGCCAAATATAATCTTAATTTTGTATCAATATACAAAGATCAGTACCGATGTAGCCCAATACAATCTTAATTTTACATTAATATACTAGGGTCAATACCATTGTGGCCAAATATAATCTTAATTTTGTATCAATATACAAAGATCAATACCGATGTAGCCCTATACAATCTTAAATTTGCATTAATATACAATGATCAATACCAATTTAGCCAAATATAATATTAATTTTGTATCAGTATACAAAGGTATAAAGCTATATTCAATAATCTGTCCTTTGTTCTTGATCTTTCCTATACTATGTCTATGTCCCATTTTTCTCAAGTCTGTTCACTCCTATATAGGAGAGAAAGGAGGATACAGAAAAGCAAAAGAGAGAAGTCCCTGGGTCTAACCTCCAAAACCCATTTAACAAGACCATTTAACAGCTTGTAGTCTTTTCCCCTAAATAACAAAATTTTCTATTATCTATCAAATAACCAAAGGGGAAGAACACCCTCCCCACCTTCTGGGGATGGGACGTTGTTCTCTTAAAATGACTTCCTGCTGATTTGGGACGTAGTAAACCTGTTTGGGGCCCAAATAAGAATGGAAAAATGGTTTAAAATGTTAATAGAATCATTTGATGTTCAGTCCCTTTGTGCTCAGCCATTTAGATGTTCTGCGAAGTTCATAGACAGAAGCTGATCTTCAGAACTTTACTGAAGATCTGGCTGGAGTAGTCTGTGGAGCTGAACGATCTTAGCGATTTTGAGTTGTTGTGGTTATAAACTTTTGAGGAAACTGCTATTGAAGAAGTCTACAAGGCTGGATCATCTGGGCCACTCGTCTTCTTTGGTGTCTGATCTGTTTTCTGCTGAGGTTTCCGTTGTCCAGTTGTCCCTGGATTCCTTGAATGGATGCTTTAAATCTCCTGGAAAGATAAGAACAGATCCCTGCCCTAATCCTAACTCTGGGACAATTACCTTTTTTTGGGGGGGTCAGGTAATATTTTTCCTGGAGCAAATTTGGTTTTTTGATAATATATAAAGTATTACCTTTCAATCCGGATTAAAGAAGAAATTATTTTGATATTTTGGAGCTAAACAAACCTTTAGTGTATATATTTTGAGATCTCAAAGGACAATTTGCTTGAATTGCAGCCTGCCTTTTGTAAGTAGCTTTTAAACTTAAATCTTTCCAAATCCTATGTGCCTGTCTCTGCATTCTAAATTTTGGGATCAAAGACATGTGGTTTCCAATTGATGGGATTAAAGATGTGCTCCTCCACCCCTGGATCAAAGTTTTTCTCTGTTTAGAGTTTGTTTTGTATCAGGTGGCCTTGAGCTCTGAGATCTGCCTGTTTCTGTCTCTAGTGTGTTGGGATTAAGGGTGTATTCTTCCCCAATGATGTGACTAAGGGTGTGCACCATCACCACCCTGTTTCTTGTAACTCTAGAATTTATAAGACAACTAACTCTATAGTGATCCTCCTGTCTCTACTGGAGGTAAAGGCATGGGCTAACACCATGCATTATTTTAACTTAGCTCTATGTTTTTTCAACTCTTGGAGGTTTGTAAAACCAGGTTGAACAGCTGTCACCTTTAATTTATTTACAGTGTTTTAAACCTGTTACCTGCTTTTTAATGCCAAACCATGGAAATAGCCTATACTTCTACAAAAAAAAACAAAAAAACAAAAAAAACTTTTAAGCTGCTATCAAGTTTGTGTAATGTCTGTAGCCACCTGCAGTCTAACATTCTAATCTGAAATTAAGGCCATTTTCTTTTCATGCCAGTAAGGTAAATTATAGTTTGAAAATTTTATATTGTATTTTTATTATATTTTTAAGCTTATTAATTCTTTTCTTAAAATAGTATTATTTATTTCTAGAACATAGTTTCCTCCCTCCTCCCCTCTTGGCCCCTCCCTTCATCTCTCCTTCCCTCCCTCCCTCCCTTCCTCCCTCCCTCCTTCCTTGTTCCTTTACTTGGTACTCTCCTTCTCCTCAGATGAGGTGTGTCCTCACATATCATACTCCCTCAGATCTTGCGTCATGTGAGGCCCAAGAGCTTACACTCGTACTGGAGCTTGATAAGGCACACCATCTAGGGTGTGGGGTTCCACTAACCTGCAGCAGATTCCATGACTCACTGGTGGGTAGAATTTTTCCTAGGATAGATAGGCTAGGTTCCTGTCTATTTGGGTGTGTGGGTTGTAGGATAGTTATCCTCTGATGTATGGTTAATATCCATTTGTAAGGGAATACATACCATGTTTATCTTTCTGGGACTGCGTCAGCTCACGTAGGATGAGCTTTTCTAGTTCCATCCATTTGGTTTTGAATTGCATGATTTTCTCATTTCTGATAGCTGTGTAGTATTCCATTGTGTATATGTACCACAGTTTTTTTATCCATTCTTCAGTTGATGGACATCTGGGTTGTTTCCAGTTTCTGGCTATTACAAATAAAGCTGCTATGAACATTGTTGAGGCAATGTCCTTTTGGTTTC
>CAJQZJ010001511.1:22052618-22084621 GCA_907164525.1 Lophiomys imhausi
AACAAGAACTTCAAGCCCCTGAAGAAAGAAATGGAAGAGGCCTTTAGAAGATGGAAAGATCTCCCATGCTCATGGATAGGTAAGATCAACATAATAAAAATGGCTATCCTACCAAAAGCAATATATAGATTTAATGCAATTCCTATCAAAATACCAACACAATTCTTTATAGACCTGGAAAAAGCTAGTCTCAACTTCATATGGAACAACAAAAAGCCCAGAATAGCTAAATAAATCCTGTACAATGAAAAAACATCTGGAGGTATCACCATCCCAGATTTCAAGCTGTACTACAGTGCAACAGTAATAAAAACAGCATGGTACTGGTATAGAAACAGACCAGTGGATCATTGGAATCGAATTGAAGACCCAAACATGGACCCACACACCTATGGTCAACTAATCTTTGACAAAGAAGCCAAAACCGCACAATGGAAGAAGGACAGCATCTTCAACAAATGGTGCTGGTCCAACTGGATATCCACTTGCAAAAGAATGAAATTAGACTCATACCTATCACCTTGTACCAAACTTAAATCCAAGTGGATCAAAGACCTTAACATAAAGCCGGCCACACTAAATATACTAGTAGAAAAAGTAGGAGATACCCTTGAACTCATTGGCACAGGTGACAACTTCCTGAACAGAACACCAACAGCTCGGGACCTGAGATCAACAATCAATAAATGGGACCTCATGAAACTGAAAAGCTTCTGTAAGGCAAAGGACACTGTCATTCAAACAAAACGGCAACCAACAGACTGGGAGAAAATCTTCACCAACCCCACATCTGATAGAGGGCTATTATCTAAAATCTACAAAGAACTCAAGAAACTAAATGCCAAGAAACCAAATAATCCAATCAAAAAATGGGAAATGGAGCTAAATAGAGAATTCACAAAGGAGGAATCCCTAAGGGCTGAGAGACACCTGAAGAAATGTTCAACATCCTTAATCATCAGACAAATGCAACTCAAGACGACCCTGAGATTCCACCTAACACCTGTTAGAATGGCTAAGATAAAGAGCTCAAATGACAGCGCATGCTGGCGAGGGTGTGGAGAAAGGGGAACCCTACTCCATTGCAGGTGAGAGTGCAGGCTTGTGCAACCACTATGGAGGTCTGTCTGGCGATATCTTAGAAATCTAGGAATAACTTTGCCTCAGGACCCAGCCATACCACTTCTGGGTATACACCCAAAGGACCTCTCACGGAGACATAGGGAAGTCTCCTCATCTATGTTCATAGCAGCCTTATTTGTAATAGCTAGAAATTGGAAACAACCCAGATGTCCCTCAACTGAAGAATGGATTAAAAAACTGTGGTACATCTATACAATGGAATATTACTCAGCTATCAGAAACAATGAAATCATGCAATTTGCAACCAAATGGATGGATCTAGAGAAGCTCATCCTGAGTGAGCTAACACAGTCTCAGAAGGATGCACATGGCATCTATTCACTTATAGTAGGATTTTAGCTATATCGTACAGGATATCTGTACTACAACCAACACTCCAAAAGGAACATGGACATAAACTTTTGTTTTTATCTTTTTCTTTTTCCTTCTCCTTTTTTTCTTTTTTCTTTTTCCTTTTCCCTTCTCTTTTTCCTCTCTTTTTTTGTTGATATTCTTTGTTTTTGTGGGTTTGTGTGTTTGTTGGTCTTTTTTTTAGTATTCCCCCAGTAGCAAGGAGACACCTTTCACTGGCAGTACTGCCTCGTAGGCCCCTGGTGAATGAAGATGCTCTTGGCCCTCATATGACTCCTGATCTGTGGTGAGAGACTGTTAGGCAGGGACACTCCACCCCAGAGGAACAGGATGGAAAGTTCAGGGGGTAGAGCATGGGAGGGTGGGGCTGGGAAGCGGGAAAAGAGGACAATATGAAAGGATGTAACCTGAAGCAACAATCCAATAAATTTATTAACAAAAAAAAAAAAGGGCAGGTGGCAGGGCTGAAACACTGTGAATGGAATAGAGGATACAGCCATTCAGCCTGGTTTTGCAGACCTCCAGGTGTCGAGAAGATGTGGAGCTAAGGTGAAATACAAGAGAATTGTGGTGTTGGCCCATGCCTTTGACTTCAGTGGAGAAGGGGGAAGCACCGTAGAGTTGGTGGTCTTATGTATTCTGGAGTCATACGGAGCGGGGTGGTGAGGGTGCATACTCCTGGTCCCACCATTCAAGAAGAGTACACCCTTGGTCCCAGCTCCCAGCACACTGGAGACAGAAACGGGCAGATCCCGGAGCTCAGGGTCAGCCTGATGCAGGGCAAACTCTAAATAGAGAAAGACTTCGATCCAGGAGTGGTGGAACACATCTTTGATCCCTTCAGATGGGAACCACAGGTCTATGATCCCAATAATTAGAGTTCAGAGACACACACATGGGATTTGGAGGGACCTAGGTTTGGAGGCTACTTACAAAAGGCCTTCTCGATGCAGGCAGATTGTCCTTTGGGATCTCAAAATATATACACTGGAGCTGGTTTAGCTCCAAGGTGACAGAATGATTTCTTCTTTAACCCAGATTGAAAGATAACGCTTTGTATGTTGTCGGAAGGCCAAATTTGCTTCAGGAGAAGTACTACCTAGCCCCCCCCAAAAAAAAACAGGGTAATTGTCCCAGGGTTGGGATTGGGGCAGGGCTCTGTTCTTACCTTTCCAGGAGAATCGAAGCATCCATTAGGGGAGCCCGGGGATGGCTGGACAGCGGAAACCTCAGCAGAGAGCAGAATCAGGCACCAAGGAGGACAAGTGACCCAGTTGATTCTGCCTGGCAGACTTCCTCAATAGCTGTCTCCATCGGGGGCCTGCAACCATGGCAATCCAATGTCGCTGGGACCATTCAGCTCTACACAATGCCCCGGCCGGAACCTCAGTGAAGCCTGTAAGATCAGCTTCTGCCTACAAACTCCTTAGGCCATCTAAACAGGTGAGAACAGAAGGACTGAACATAAAAGAAGAGTACTAACATTTTTAACTATTTTTTCCATTTGGGCTTGGGCCCCAAACAGGTCTACTATGACACAAGTCAGCAGGAAGTCACTTTAAGAGAGCGACGTCCCATGCCCAGACGGTGGGGAAGGTGATTCTCCGCCCTTCTTTTTGATTATTTGAAGGATAACTGAAAACTCTGATATTTAGGGGAAGATATTACAAGCTGATAATTGGTCCTGTTTAATGGGTTTTGGAGGTTAGCCCCAGGGACTTCCTACTTTTCCTTTTCTGTATCCTTCTTCCTCTCCTATGTAGGAGTGCATAGGCTTGAGAAAAATGAGACATAGACATAGCACAGGAAGGTCCAAGAAGAAGGGGCAGATTATTGAATATGCCCTTATAGCTTTGTATATTGATACAAAATTAGTAGTATATTTGGCTAAAGTGGTGTTGACCATTGTTTATTGTGCAAAAATAAGATTGTATTTAATTACATCGGTATTGATCTTTGTATATTGATACAAAATTAAGATTATAGTTGGCCACAATGGTATTGACCCTTGTATATGGATGTAATATTAAGATTGTATTGGGCTACATAGGCATTGATCTTTGTATATTGATACATAATTAAGAGTATATTTAACCACAATTGAATAGATCTTTGTATATTGATACAAAATTAAATGTAACGCTACCTAGTGGTATCATACCTAGAGATACTTAAAAATAAAATGTGAAGCTCTGGCCTCTTGATACCGACCGTCTAAAATGGTCTAGGATAGTTAAGTAAAGCAAACTCCTAGTCATGCAAACATGTCACTTTGTTAGCTACTATGACAGTCTATCACAGATATTCTCTAAACTACCCAGTAATCAAGTTGCTAAGAGACAAGCAACATTTGCTTATCTAAATACAAGAGATGGACAGGGCATCTTCAAAAACCCCAAGAGATCTGCAGAATATGGCATTCAAAGATGTTATCTTAAATTAAGATTTTCTTTTTTTTTGATATCGAGACATATCAGCTCCTGACAGCACCCCCTATTCTACTCCAAGTAGAAGATAAGCATCGAAGAATCTCCAGTGTGAGATGGTTGAATTAGTCGCAAGCCTATCTCTTGGCATGAAAAAAACCCTTGCTCCAACTGCAGACAGACTGCTGTCCAAAAAGGACAAAACTTGGTAGCAGGGAAGTCGACAGCCTAACTCCGCCAAGACAGGGTAGGTAAGTCCTTCATAATCCCTGCTCTACAACAAATGTCTGTCAGAGAAACAGGACCCAAAGGCTGAAGAGTGATGCAGGAATATATGGAGAGAAAATGGGAACTGTCCAGGCAGTCACTGGTATGTCATTTCTTAGTTTTGGAAGCTGCAGGCCCTGCACTTCCTATATAAGCAGATATATTTATCCCTCTCAGGTCTCTGAGGTGGTTGAAGAATAGACAGCTAGAGTCTCATAGTTAAATTTTGAGTTGTTTAGGAATCAAGAGGGTGTTACAGATCTAAGAGGATACTCTTAAAAGTGTGTTGCAAATTAGTATGAATGTTGAGTCAGATATAGACCTTTAAACTCATGGAGATGGTTAGATAGTAGAATGTTAAAGTCAGGGTCCAAATATGTATAAACTGGACATTGGAAAGGTATACTGGGCCATTGAACTCTCATAAATGTGGCATATTTATATCTGTTGTTTTGTATGGTATTTACTGTTATAAGAGAAGGAACCATCTGTTGGACTGAAAGGGGAAACTTCTGGGGGGGGAGAGGGTGGAAGGGCGGGATAGGAAGGGGGAATAGGGAGGGGTTTGTGACTGAGATGTAACTTGAAGAAAAAAAATAAAGTATTTTTAAAAAAAAAAGAATCTTTCTGGATGAAAATTCTGGTTGTGTCCTCAGGCAGCTCTCTGTTCTCTTTGAATCTAGCTTCCCCAGGCTCAGCATCCTCATATTCAAGGCAGGTCATGGCTAATGATTGTCAGAGACTTGGATGTAATTGCTATAAGTTTAGTGAATGACAGCTGTGGAGAAGAATAACCCACTACCAGCTCCAAGGAGTTAGTGGAGCCAATGCCAATATATATGATGTATGTGTTGTCCCTGCACATGAATACATGTGAACTGTAGGCACACATGTTAACCCCTAATAACATGCTGCATATCAGTGTGTAGATGTGTTTGTTTGGATGAAAGCAGAATTGTCTTGAGTCCAGTGCATTTCACTCTTACAAGTTTGTTCTAGAAGGCACTTGTGCTTCTTATCCCCACTATTCAAATGTTCTGTATGGCTGAAACAGGCTCCCATTGCTGATTCATCCCAAAGAAAGTTCAGATCCTCCCCTTGTTGAAGAGGGCAGTTACAGCAAGATGAGTCCTTTCTATTGAAGCATGTTGATACTGGGGCCATCCCAAATAAATTATCAATTAAAATAATTTCTTACCAGCAAGTTTAAAGTTTAATCTCATTTGGATGATTCCTCAGTTGAGGTTCCTCTTTCCATTTTTTTGTTTTAGACAAAACCCCAATTGTTCAGTTTTGCCAATGATAATTTGTGAGCCAGATGCGGGGGTAAAAATCTGCAAGCTCATAGAAGCAAAGAAAGGACCAAGCTGACCTTACTTCACAACTGATATCTCAGAAAGAAAAACCCAGTTCTCTTTATCCACACTGTCTCCAAAACCTTTCAAACTAAATGTCCTTCCCTTCTACTTCCTGTACATCCCTCTATCCATCTTCCTGACTTCCTCTCACTCTCTATAGTTTTTATCCATGTTCACTCCCTGAAAACTGGTTGCTTTCTCTGCCTCTCCACATGTGGTTGACTTTATGTAATCCTGATTACAATAAACAGAAAGGTCTTGGATTAAAGATGTGTTCTAGTCTGAGTCACACCATGGCTAGAAACAGGTTTTTTTTTTTCCAGTATACAATCTCAAGGTCCCAACTCTGGGCAAGCAAGACACCAGAAAGATGACTAACCACTTTTGACAAGGTAGTTACGTCCTTCAGTTTTCTTGAATCACAGAAAAATTTGTCAGATAATCTGAGTCTCTATATGCTATATATGTCAGGAACCTAGGAAAAAAACAAATACTACTGTAGATCTCCCAAAGGGCTTTTAAAAAAAAACTTTATGGATACTAAGTGTATATATGAAGGCCTTTATTTTGGATTTTTAAATTTTTTAAAATATTTATTTATTACTTCAGGTTACATCTCCATCACGTGCCCTCTTTCCACTCCTCCCAGTCCTGCCCTCCCACCCTCTACCCCCTATCCCTTCCATGCCACTCCTCTGGAGTGGAGTGTCCCTACATAACAATCCCCAGCCCAAGTTCAGCAGTGATATGAGGGCCAAGAGCCTCCTCATACACTGAGGGCCTTCAAGGCAGTACCACTGGGGCAAAGTATTTCATTGCCAGGAAAAAAGTCTATGTTCATGTTCCCTTTTGTGCATTGATTGTAATATAATTATCTTGCCCTATGTGGCTAAAATATGATTACAAGTGAATAGATGCCATGTGCATCCTTCTGAGTCTGGGTTAGCTCACTCAGGATGAGCTTCTCTAGTTCCATCCATTTGGCTACAAATTGTATGATTTTGTTGTTTCTGATAGCTGAGTAGTATTCCATCTTGTAGATGTACCACAATTTTTTTATCCATTTGTTGGTTGAGGGACATCTGGGCTGTTTCCCATTTCTAGCTATAACAAATAAGGCTGCTATGAACATAGATGAGGATATGTCATTGTGATTTGGTGAGGAACCATTTGGGTGGATTCCGAGATGTGGTATGAGTGGGTCTTGAAGTAGGATTATTCCAAGTTTAATGAGATATCGCCAGACTGATTTCCATAGTGGTTGTACAAGTTTGCACCAGAAGTTCATCCTGAGTGAGCTAACCTATATGGCTAAAATCTGACTATAAGTGAATAGATGCCATGTGCATCCTTCTGGGTCTGGGTTAGCTCACTCAGGATGAGCTTCTCTAGTTCCATCCATTTGCCTACAACTTGTCTGATTTCATTGTTTCTGATGGCTAAGTAATATTCCATTGTGAAGATGTACCACAGTTTTTCTATCCATTCCTTGGTTGAGGGACATCTGGGTTGTTTCCAGTTTCTAACTATTACAAATAAGGCTGCTATGAACATAGATGAGGAAACTCCTTGTGATTTGGTAAAGAATTATTTGGATGTATACCCAGAAGTGGTATGGCTGGGTCTTGAGGTAAAGTTATTCCAAGTTTTCTAAGATATCGCCAGAATAGTTTCCATAGTGGTTGTACAAACTTGCACTCCCCCCAGCTACTGCAGAGTAAAGGGCTGAGAAAAGGTTTTCCAAGCAAATGGACACAGGAAGCAAGCTGGAGTAGCCATCTTAATATCAAATAAAATAGAATTTCAACTGAAGTTAATCAAAAAAGATAGAGAAGGGTACTACATACTAGTTAAAGGAAATATTCATCAAGATGGCATCTCAATATTGAATATCTATGCCTCAAATACAAGGTCACCTACATTTGCAAAAGAAACTCTTCTAAAGCTTAAATCACACATCGTCCCTACACATTAGTAGTGGGAGACTTCAACACCCCACTCACAACAATGGACAGGTCATCGAGACAGAAAACAAACAGAGAAATAATGAGTCTAACAGAGGTCATGAACCAAATGGAACTAACAGATATCTACAGAACGTTTCACCCAGACACAAAGGAATACATTTTCTTCTCAGCACCGCACAGAACCTTCTCCAAAATACCATATAGTCGGACACAACGCATGCCTCAACAGATACAAGAAAATTGAAATAACCCCTTGTATCTTATCAGACCACCATGGAATAAAGCTGGACTTCAACAACAACAGAAATAACAGAAAGCCTACATACTCATGGAAACTGAACAAGTCTCTACTGGATGACTACTGGGTCAGGGAAGAAATAATGAAGGAAAGCAAAGACTTCTTAAAATACAATGAAAATGAAGGCACAACATAACCAAGCCTATGGGACACAATGAAAGCAGTGCTACAAGGAAAGTTCATAGCACTAAGTGCCTTCAAAAAGAAAATTGTGACAGCTTATATTAGCCCATTAACAACAGAACTGGAAGAACTGGGAAAAAAAGAAGCAAACACTCCCAAGAGGAGCAGAAGGCAGGAAACCATCAAACGTGGGCTGAGATTAACAATTTAGAAACAAAAAGAACAATACAAAGAATTAATGAAAGTAAGAGTTGGTTCTTTGAGAAAAATCAACAAAATAGACAAACCCTTAGCCAAATTAACTAAAAGGCAGAAGAAAAAAACCCAAATCATCAAAATCAGAAATGAAAAGGAAGAAATATATTTGGGGTTTTTTGATGTTTATTTATTACTTCAATTTACATCTCCATCAATTTCCCCTCCCTCCGCCCCTCCCAGATCCACCCTCTCAACCTCCCACTCTCTCCCACTTCTCCTAACTATCCTACTCCTCCAGTGTGGGGTGCCCTACATATCAACCCCCTTCACCTCAGTAGCCATATGTGGGCTAAGAGCTTCCTCTTGCACCAGGGGCCTATATGGTAACTCCACTAGGACAAAGTGTCTGACTAACAAGTAACAAAGTCTATGTTGCTGTTCCTTTCAGTCTGTTGGTTGTAGGATGGTTATCCTGTACTATAGGGCAAAATCCAGTTAAAAGTAAATAGATGACATGTGCATTTTTCTTGGTCTCAGTTAGCTCATTCAGGAAGAGCTTTTCTTCTTCCATCCACTTGGTTGCAAATTGCATGATTTCCTTGTTTCTGATAGCTGAGTAGTATGCTGTTATGTAGATGTACCACAGCATTTTTATCCATTCAGTGGTTAAAGGAAATTTAGGTTGTTTCCAGTTTGTAACTATTACTAATAAATCTGCTATGAACATAGTTGAGGAGATATCCCTATGGATTGGTGAGGACTCTTTTGGATGTAAAATAAACCCAGGAGTAGTATGGCTGGGTCTTGAGGTATATCTATTCAAACTTTTCTAAGATATCGTGAGTCTGATTTCCATAGTGGTTGCACAACTCTGCACTCCCACCAGCAATTGAGGAGTGTTCCCCTTTCTCCACAACCTTGCTAGCATGTACTGTCATTTGAGTTTTTGATCTAAGCCATTCTGTAATGTGTGAGATGGATTCTCAGAGTCATCTTGAGTTGCATTTCTCTGAGGATTAAGGATGTTGAGCATTTCTTCAAGTGTGTCTTGGCCATTAGAGATTCCTCTTTTATGAATTCTCAGGTTAGCTCTGTACCCCCATTTTTTTGATTGGGCTATTTAGTTTGTTAGTGTTTAATTTCTCGAGTTCTTTATAAATTCTGGATATTAGCCCTCTGTCAGATATGGGGTTGGTAAAGATCTTTTCCCAATATGTAGGTTGTAGTTTTGTTCTAGTGACATTTCCTTTGCCTTCCAGAGGCTTTTCTGTTTCATGAGGTCTCATTGATGGGTGGTCTTAGAATCTGAGCTATTGGTTTTCTGTTCAGAGAGATGTGACCTGTGCCAATGTGTTTGAGGCTTTCCCCCACTTTCTTTTTTATTCGATTTAGAGATTCTGGTTTTATGTTGAGGTTTTCGATCCACTTAGACTTAAGTTTTGTGCGTGGTAATAAATATGGATCTATTTGAATTCTTTTACATGGTGACATCCAGTTAGATCAGCACAATTTATTGAAGATGCTGTACTTTTTCCATTGTACGGTTTTGGCTTCTTTGTCAAAAATTAAGTGACCACAGGTGTGTGGGTTCATTTCTGGGTCTTCAGTTTGGTTCCATTGATTCACTTTTCTGTTTCTATGTCAGTACCATGCTATTTTTATTACTATTGCTTTGAGGTATAGCTTGAAATCTGGGATGGTGATACCTCCAGATGATTTTTTTATTATATAGGATTGATTAACTATTCTGGTTTTTTTTTTTCATTATTCCTTGTGAAGTGAAGAATTGTTCTTTCAAGATCTGTAAAAAATTGTGTTGATATTTTGATAGGAATTTCATTGAATCTGTATATTGCTTTTGGTAGGATGGCCAAATTTATGTTGATCCTACCTATCCAAGAGCATGGGAGATCTTTCCATCTTCTGATGTCTTCTTCAATTTCTTTCTTCAAGGATTTGAAGTTCTTGTCATACAGGTCTTTCACTTGCTTCATTAGAGTTACCCCCAGGTATTTTATACTGTTTGTGGCTATTGTGAAGGGTGTTTTTCCCCGGATTACTTTCTGGGCCTATTTTAAAGAAGGGTTACTGATTTTTTTTAATTAATTTTTTTATCCAACCACCTTGCAGAAGGTGTTTATCAGTTGTAGGTGTTCTTTGGTAGAATTTTTGTGGTCACTTATATATACTATCACATAATCTGCCAAGAGGGATACTTTGACTTCTTCCTTTCCAATTTGTATCCCCTTGATTTCCTTTAGTTGTCTTATTGCTCTAGCAAGAACTTTAAGTCCTATATTGGGATAGGGGAGATATAAGAGATAAGGGGAGAGTAGGCATCCTTGCCTTGTCCCTGATATTAGGGGGAATGCTTTAAATTTCTCTCCATTTAATTTGATGTTGGCTACTGGCTTGCTGTATATATTGAAGAGATATGGGGAGAGTGGGCATCCTTGCCTTGTCCCTGATTTTAGGGGAAATGCTCTTTCTCTCCATTTAATTTGATGTTGGCTACTGGCTTGCTCTATATTGCCTTTATTATTTGTGGGTATGGTCCTTATATGCCTGCTCTCTCCAGGACTTTTAGTGGTGTTGGATTTTCTCAAATGCCTTTTCAGCATCTATCAAGATGATCATGTGTTTTTTTATTACAGTTTGTTTATATGGTGGGTTATGTTGATGGATTTTTGTATGTTGAACCACCCGTGCATTCCTAGGATGAAGCTTACTTGATCATAGTGTATGATACTTTTGTTGTGTCCTGGGATTCGATTTGTAAATATTTTATTGCATATTTTCACATTTATGATCAAAGGAAAATTGGTCTGAAATACAATTTCTTTTTGGGGTTTTTATGTGGTTTAGGGATCATTGTGACTGTGGCCTCATAGAATGAGTTTGGCAGTGTTCCCTCTGTTTCTATTTTGTGGAAGAGTTTGAAGAGTATTGGTGTTAGCTCTTCTTTGAAGGTCTGGTGAAATTCTGTGCTGAAACCATCTGGCCCTGGAGATTTTTGTTTGGGAGAGTTTAAATGACTGCTTCTATTTCCTTAAGGCTTATAGGACTGCTTAATTTGTTAACCGGGTCTTGATTTAACTTTGGTAGGTGGAATCTATCAAGAAAATTGTCCATTTTGCTTAGGTTTTCAAATTTTGTGGAGTACAAGTTTTTGAAGTAAGACCTAAAGATTCTTTGGATTTCTCTGATGTTTGTTGTTATGTCTCCCTGTTCATTTCCGATTTTGTCAATTTAGGAATTTTCCCTCTGCCTTTTAGTTACTTTGGCTAATGGTTTGCCTATTTTGTTGATTTTTTTCCAAAATCAAGCCAAAAACCCACTCTTGGTTTCGTTGATTCTTTGTATTGTTCTTTTTGTTTGTAAGTTATTGGTTATATCCCTGAGTTTGAGGACTTCCTGCTGTCCTCTTGGAAATGTTTGCTTCTTTTTTTTTTCTAGTGCGTCCAGTTCTGTTGTTAAGTTGCTAATATGAGCTGTCACAATTTGCTTTTTGAAGGCACGTGGTGCTATGAACGTTCCTCATAGCACTACTGTCATTGTGTTCCATAGGTTTGGGTATGGTGTGTCTTTGTTTTGTTGGATTTTAGGAAATCTTTGATTTCCTTCTTTATTTCTTCCCTGACCCAGTAGTGATTGAGTAGAGTTGTTCAGTTTCCATGAATGTGTAAGATTTTCGTTTTTTCTGTTGTTGTTGAAGTCCAGCTTTAATCCATGGTCATCTGATAAGATACAATGGGTCACCTCAATTTTCTTGTATCTTTTGAGACTTGATTTGTGTCTGACTATATGGTACATTTTGGAGAAGGTTCAATGTGGTGCTGAGAAGAAGGTATATTCTTTTGTGTTTGGGTGAAATATTCTGTAGATATCTGTTAGGTCCCTTTGGTTCATGACCTCTGTTGGTCTCATGGTCTCAGTCTTTCTCTCTTTGATTTCTGTCTTCATGACCTGTCCATTGGTGTGAGTGGGATGTTGAAGTATCCCACTATTAATGTGTGGGGATTGATGTGTGGTTTAAGCTTTAGAAGAGTTTCTTTTACAAATATGGGTCCCCTTGTATTTGAGGCATAGATATTCAATATTGAGATGTCATCCTGATGGATTTTTCTTTTGACTAGTATATAATGTTCTTTCCTATCTTTTTTGATTAATTTTGGTTGAAAGTCCATTTTATTTGATATTACGGGAGCTCCTAATATTATGATGGTTACTCCAGCTTGCTCACTGGGACTGTTTGCTTGAAAAACTTTTTCCTAGTCCATTACTCTGAGGTAGAGTTTATCTTTCTTAGTGAGGTGCATTTCTTGTATGCAACAAAATGTTGGGTCTTGTTTACAGATTCAGTAAGATGTGTCTTTTTATTGGGGAGTTGAGTCCATTGATGTGGAGAGATATTAATGACCATAGGCATTATTTCCTTTTATTTTTATGTAGGTGGTGGTTGTGAATTTGTGTGCTTCTTTTGGTTTAGCTGTGGTGGAGGTCTTTGCTTCCTCTATTTCCCTGGGTGTAGTTATCTTCTCTGGGTTGGAATTGTCCTTCTAGGATCTTCTGTAGGGCTGGATTTGTGGGTATATACTCTTTAAATTTGATTTTGTCAGGGTATATATTGTTTTCTCTGTCTATGGTGATAGAAAGTTTGCTGGATATAGTAGTCTGGGCTGGTATCTATATTCTCTTAGAGTTTGCAGGATGTCTGCCCAGGCCCTTCTGGATTTTGAAGTTTCTGAGGAGAAGTCAGGTGTAATTCTGATGGGTCTGCATTATATGTTACCTGACCTTTTTCTCTTACAGCTTTTAATACTCTTTCTTTGTTCTCAACATTTGGAGCTTCAATTATTATGTGGCGAGAGTAATTTCTTTTCTAGTCTAGTCTATTTGGTGTTCTGTATGCCTCTTGGAACTTTACTAGCATCTCTTTCTTTAAGTTTGGGAATTTTTCTTCTATGATCTTAATGAAAATGTTTCCTGGACTTTGGAGTCAGGAGTCTTTTCTTTCATCTATGCCTATAATTATTCAGTTCTGTCTTTTCATTGAGTTCTTGATTTCTTGGATGTGGTGGGTGAGGACTTTTTTAGATTTCACATTTTCTTTGGTTGTACTGATTTCTTCAATCGAATCTTCCATGTCTGAGATTCTGTCTTCCATCTCTTGCAACCATTTTTGTGATACTCATGTCTGTAGATCCTGTTCTCTTTCCTTGGTTTTTCACCTCCAGGATTATCTCTGCTTGGGTTTTCTTTATTGCTCCCATTTCCAATTTCAGGTCTTGAACTGTTTTATACATTTCCTTTTCCAATTTGGTTGTCTTTGCCTGCAAATCTTTCAAATATTTCATAAGCCTTGTTTCTTTCCACTCTTGTTTGACTGAGTTAGCTTGGAGGTCTATAATGGAATTTTCCATTGCTTTCATTTGCAAAATTGTGGCTTCTTTAAATTCTTTCAGGAATTTATTTTCTTCTTGTAAGGCCTCTATCATTTTCCTAAGTATAGATTTGTCATCATTTTCATTTTTTTTCAACTGTACTAGCATAGATGAATTTTGTTGGAGTCATATTTCCCTGACTCTTGTCAGTTCTCTTCTTTCACTGGCCTTTATCCATCTGGTTCTTCTTAGATGTTTATTCCTGGTGTCTTCTGGACTTGGTGTGAAGGAGGGAGCCTTGGTGTAGAGGCTATATAATCTTGGTGATCTGTAGCTCTCCACAGGCTGGATGGGGCCTTGTGTTCGGGGCTGGTTCTCAGTGAGCCCCCAGAGCTCACCCCTTCCTGTTGTGTCCCAATTGGGAACTTAGGTCATTGGTTGGGTTGAGTTGGGTTACTCCCGCCTTCAGGTTCCTGAGATCGACCTGGTCTTCTTAGTGATGTTGGTGGGGGTTGGCATGCCACAGATTGTAGGCTAGAGCTGCAAGTCTCCTGTAGCTTATGTCTCAGGACTGTGATCGTGGACCTTCCAAGCTGCTCTCAAGAGTTCTCAGGATCCAGGTGCACCTTACAGTCAGAAGAACTGTGATCTGGTACATCCCACATCACCCAGGCAGTGAGCAATGGTCTGGGGTTGTTTCAGTGCTTCAATCTGTGCCTCTCAGACTAAAGCTCTGTGAACCAGTCAGCCAGGTTTCTCCTGCTGCACACAGTGGCCAAGAACTGCTTTATTGCTCTGGGCTGAGATGTAAATTCTGTACCCTGAGTTCCCAGTGAAGTGACCAGCTGAGGGTCAGGGGAAGCTGGGGCAGGGAGTTCCAATATGTAGTCTATATCTTATCCACAGTGCACTTGGGCTCAGGGAAGCTCAGCGCCTGTTAGATCAATCCATGTACAGTCAGCCAGATGCCACCATGTTGCAAATCCCAGGGAGAATCGCCCTCAGTCTTACCATAGTGACTCTACTGGTCTACTTTTGGGTGTCAGAATGCCTTCACGAAAGCTGCAGACCCAGGAAACTGAGGAAGACCTCTGTTTGGAGGTGAAAGACAACAGCTGGCATCCTGAAAAGATATGATCTGCTGACTCTTCCACTGCAACAAGAAGTGCTCTGTCTCCTGTGTATAGCGTGTCTGTTCTTCCAGTGTCTATATGTTCATATAGAGTTCATTATTTTCCCTGTTTTTGCTGGGTATACTAAGATAGGCTTGCACCTCACAAACTGCAGTTCAGCAAGAGTATATCTCTGAGGTGATCTAGTCAATCTTCCTGATGACCAGAATGTGTCCAAGCTTATCGCCGCCATCTTGCTGAGGGTATATTTGGGATTTTTATTAGATTTCTATCTGCACACTGTGTGTTTCTACATCTATATGTGTCTCTTGTGACTTTTCTTTGATTTGTACTTTTTCTTGTTTATTCATATTGTGATTATTTGCTTTTATTTATGCTATTTTATTTTGATATTGTTCCTTAGATGCCTGTTAGTTTTTAACAAGATACAGAAAGTATGTGAATTTGGATGGGAGGAATGTGTGGAGGAACTGGGAGAAGAAGGGAAGTGGGAAATAGTAACCAGAATATATTGCATAAAAATGTTCAGTAAAAAGAAAATAAATCAAAAACAAGAAATCCTTAAAAGAGAACAAAATTCCGTTATTAGTGACATGTATAATTATAGAAGAATAATGGTAGTGAAAAATGATAAACAAAAAACAAGAAATTTTAATGAAATTATAATATTACTTATTTTTACTGTATATTGGTAATACAATTCAAATAGTTTTATTTCATCACATTTTATACCTATGCATCTGAATTAGGGTTTCATTGATTTGAAGAGACACGATGACCAAGACAACTCTTATAAAAGACAACATTTAATTGGGGCTTTTACATAATAAGTTACACTGTCAGAGGTTCAATCCATTATCATCATGACAGGAAGCATGGGCCTGTGCAGGCAGACATGGTGCTTTGGGAGCCAAGAGTTTTACATCTTGATCCAAAGGCAGCCAGGAGGAGACTGGCTTCTGCAGGCAGAAAGGAAGAGGCTCTCATTCCATACTAGGTGGAGTAGGAGCATAGGAAACCTCAAAGCCCAGACCCACAGTGATACACTTCCTCCACCAAGGCCACAACTACTCTAAAAAATAACACACTTCCTAATAGTGCCACTCTCTGTGATCCAAGGATTCAAACCCATGAGTCTGTGGGGCCTGAAACTACTCAAACCACCACAATCCACTCCCTGCCCCCCATAGGCTCATAGCCATAAAATACAAAGTATATGTAGTCCAACTTCAAAAGTCCCCATATTCTATCACAGTCTCATCAATCCATAAAAGTTCAAAGTTCAAAGTATCTCCTGAGATTCATGTAATCTCTTAACTCTAATCCCCTATGAAATATAAATCAAAAAGCAGATCATATACTTCCAACATCACAGGATATACATTACAGTTTCAAAATGTCACAGTGAGGAAATAATGGTCCACAGCAAGACCAAAAACCAGCTAGGCCAACTCCAACCTCTGCATCTCAATGTCTGGTGTCCAATTCCTTTCATCTCTCTTGACTGCAATGCCATTCTTTCTTTTGTGATGGTTCCATTCCCTTTTAGCAGCTTTCCTCTGCAGGTATTCCATGACTGTAGCATTTCTTAACATGTTGAGGTATCCAAAGCAACTTCAACTTCACAGATTCTTTTTCTAATGTCAGGGATCCACATATGATATTCTGGGTTCCTCCAAAGCGCTTGGATCAATTCTCTAGCTCCATCCTCTGTAGCACTCTAGGTGCTGGCTGTCTTGACTTCACTCCACTGCTGCTGCTGTTCTTTGTAGTCATTCTATGGTACTGACATCTCCAATATGCTGGGGTCTTCTACTGCAAGGAGGCTACACTTTCACCGATAGTCTCTCATAGACTCTCTTCATTGTTCCAAGCCTCAACTTCTTTGAATGATACCTTCACTCTTGGGTCATCAATTTCCTTTGAGACTGTACATTCAAAGATTATACTTTTCACCAATTTATAAGGATTACACTTATGTGATTGTGCATTATGACATATATATATATATCTGGTACCTTCTGAGAAAACGTAACTTCTACTGAACCACAGATCCTTGAGTTAACAATACACTTTGAGCTAAATTAAGACTTAACACTACAAGAGACGTTTTAATTTCCCCAGATGTTTTTATTTGGATTTTACTGGTCAAAGGCATATTGTAGTTTATTCCTACCTAGTGCAAAAAAAAAAATTCTAGTCCCTCAGAGTCCAGAGATATTTTTCTCATAGTGCATTATCCTAGTTTTCCTTTTTTATTTTCTCATTGAATAAGAAATATGACAAATGTAGATGGTCAAGGGTAAAGAAAATGTCAAGCCATGGAGTACTGTAGGAGTACCCCAAATCAGCACCCCTTTATTTGATGTTGTTCTTTAGAATGATTGACAAAGACACTAAACCTCAATGAGGAAGAGGAGGGCAAGGGGACACTTAGAATGACTTTTTCTGGCCAAGACTACAGGCAAATCTTCTCTGTCATCTCAGTCCCACGGCAGCTTCCTGCTCCTCCAGGGTTTCTGACACACTCAGGATGTGGTTGTAACACTGTGTCTTGCACAGTAATAGACCGCAGAGTCCACAGATGTCAGGCTGCTGAGCTCCATGTAAAAAGTGCTGGAGGATGTGTCTGCAGTCAGTGTGGCCTTGCCCTGGAACTTCTGATCATAGCCAGTACTACCACTTCCAGCATAAATATATCCAATCCACTCCAGCCCCTGTCCAGGCCTCTGCTTCACCCACTGCATATAGTAGCTGGTGAATGAGAATCCAGAAGCCTTGCAGGACACCTTCACTGAGGCCCCAGGCCTTACCAGCTCAGGCCCAGACTGCTGCAATTGAACCTGGGAGTGGACACCTGCAGAGAGAAATGCAGATTGCATATCATTGTCACCAGAGTGTAAGGCCTTTCCTCTAATCTGAAACTTGAGATCCCCTTACCTATAGCTGTTGCCAATAGGAAGAGAATCCAGCTCCATCCCATGATCAGAGCAAAAGTGTTCAGTTACTGTGGAGACAAAACTGATCATAGGTAGTTGTGGGGTGTGGACATCCCTGTATGTAACAACCATACACTCAAGTGATTTGCATATTCATGAGCAGTGTACTTCTTAGATAAGGACCTAGTTCAGAAGGAGAAGGAGGCAGAGGACACCTGGGTCACACAGCAGGATTCTGAGGTCTGAGTTCTAATCCTCTCTGAGGAAATGCATCCCACTCCCCTTCCCTGAACCCTGTGCAGATGCTGTGGATGTCACAGAAGGACCTCAGCTCTCAGTAGATTTCAGGCCTGGGACAGTTGCTCCACTTGTGATGAGATCATCAGATTAATTTACAGGTGGTTGTTATGATGATAATGGTGACAGGAAATTTCACCACCTGCTAACTTATGAGAATTTATACCCTTGCAGATACAGAAAATTAATACTTTTCTTTACAGGAGGCTACATACAAAAAACTGACTGCAATGACCAAAAGGGAACATACCTCAGAAGTATTAGCTCACCAAAATTTATTGCTGCACTATTTACAATAACTGGATTATTGAAATAAAATAAATGTCCGTCAGCAGATAATTGTATCAGAAAGACATGATTATATATGTAACACAACAGAAATAATTCATTTAGAGAATAAGGAAATTATGTCACAGTTAGGAAAATTAATACAACTGTAGACAACTGTATTAATGAAGACCATCTCAAAAGTACAGACATTATATGACTCTATCTTTAGTAGCTCTTAGATATTGCATTGTTATATACAATTATTTATCTCCATACATTATGATGTGTAAATGAAAATAGGAGAATCAAGAAAAAGAAGAGTAGAGATTATGGAGAAAATTGCAGTGTACAATATTCATTTACATGTGTAAATTTTTTATCTTTATTTTTCAGGATCATTTTGTTATCTCTTTGAAACTTTCAATGATGTATGAAATATATTATGAACATATCTACCTCACTATGTTTCTCTGGCTCCTCTTGGGACCTTCCAATAACTCTCTCTCCCAACTTCCTGAATTTTTTGTTTCATTTATTAATAACACTATGAGTCTAATCAGTGCTATATGTACACATATAGATGAGGCATTCACTCATACATAAGAAATATCTAGAAGACTTTCAAAGAAAAGATATTATATTTTTTTCATCAATCATCAAATGCTTTTGAAATTTGATTTCTTTTTTTTTTTAGGTAGGTGTCACCATGCAGGGTGTGTTAGCTAGTGTTTGTTGGTTTGTTTGTTTGTTGTCAGTTTGGCACACCTAGAATTATCTGAGAAGAGAGACGCTCAATTGAGAATATAAATGCCCCATTCAGGTTGGCATGTAGGCAAGTCTGTGGAGAATTTTCATGATTAATGGTTGATGTTGAGGTCCAGCCCACTGTGGGTTGTACCATCCCTAGACAGGTGGACCTGACTGTATAAGAAAGCAAGCCCAGTAAGCCACGGGGTGCAAGGCAGTAGGTAGCACTCAACCATGTCTCTGCTTCAGTTCCTGCCTTGAGTTCCTGCTATGAATTCCCTTCATTAAGAACCATAAACTGTTAGCTGAAATAAACCCTTTCCTCAGTGAGTTGCCATCGGCCATGGTCTTTATCATAGCAGTGGAAACCCAGCTAAGACACTGGGTTTGGGCCTTGCTGTCAATAAATGGCAAAGGTGGCTGGCAGTGTCTGTGGTTTTGTTCTGGCTCCATCTAAAGATTCCTGGCTAGTGTGGTGGAATAAGAGGCACATTAGGGGTACCCTTGTGGCTCGTAACTGAGGACAGCTGCCAGTAGACTTCCAGCTAGAAGCCAGGACCCCCAGGGATCCAGCTATCAAGGGAAATGCACACCATCTGGCCAGGACCTTGATGACACTTTCTAAGATTCCAAGCAGATGCACTGCTAGGTCACGCTGGGACTAACTTAGAGAAAGTATGAAATACTAAATGTGTGTAGGGTTTTGTTTGCTTTTTAAATTTCTTTCCTTCTTTATTTTTCTTCATGTTTTGTTTTTTTTCCTTTATTTTTTATTTCTTCAAGTTACATCTCAATCGCAGTCCCCTCCCTATTCCCCTTCCAATCCCACCCTCCCATGGAAGATGCCTGGGCAGGACGCCCCTTCCAAATCTCGGACACGCAAGGAAGCCTCTGGACTCGGAAATCGGGATAACCCATCCCCCCAAAAGGAGAAATCCCCGGTAAGTTCCAACCTAATACCCAACCGGCAGATTCAAAATCCACACAGAGATAATCCCCACCCTGCTGGGCACTCCCAGGTCTCACACAGACAATCCTATCCAATTATCTAGCGAAAGGTTGCTACCCTTGGAAGTGAGCTGCAAAGTGCCTTCAGACCACAGATCGCAGTCTGTGACATCACTGGCCAGTTTCCAAGCCGCGGGAGCAGCAAGGCTACTGCAGCTGAACTGCAGACTTACCCGCCATAGGAACCAACCCCAGGAAAACTGCAAGATATTTGAAATGGTCCTATATCGGTCTTATGTACTAGTACAGGCCCTTCGGGGAATCAGAACATACTTGTAAACAGCTCTGCCACCTGAATTAATTAGGTCCCCACCTGGGAGGCGGGACTGAATGACTCACTTTATAGGGGTGGAGTAAAGCAACTCGAATCCTACACCACAGTGCCCCCTTTGTACCCAAGTCCAGAAGACAGCAAATTCCATATGGCCAGAGGCCAGAGACAAAAAAAAAAAAAACCAGAGTGAAATGTCTCCAACAAAAGAAAGCAACGCTATTCCGTCCAGCCCGAACCACCTCACCACAACTTAAACACATGAAAATGATGACAATTCTACAGTATGAAAAGTGATAAAGTCCCTTCAAGAAGAACTTAAAACTATGAAGGAATTCAAAGAAGCCACAATCTTACAAGTCAAAACAATGGATAACATCATTAAAGAGCTCCAAGCCAATGTGACCCAGCTTGAACAGGAAAAGGATAAAGCAATGAAAGATCTCCAGACAAAAACAAGCAAACTGGAGAAGGAAATGTACAAAACGAACACTACCATTCAAGACATGAAAATAGAAATGGAAACAATAAAGAAAACACAATCAGAGTTAAAAGAGGAAATGGAGAATCAAGAGAAGAGAACAGGAACTACGGATGTGAGTGTGAAAAATAGAATGCAAGAGATGGAAGACAGGATCTCAGGCATGGAAGATTCGATGGAAGAAATCAGTACAACATCCAAAGAAAATGAGAAATTTGATTTCTAAACCTTCCAACCTTAGTGTGAGCCCTAAGGAGTTCCTCCCCATCAAGTTTTAAATTTTTTTAATATGCTAAACTTTATTTAGTGGTGAGAGCAGGGCAGAAATGCACCAACTGCATGTAAGAATCATGAAAGACAACTTTGAAACTCAATTCTCACTTCTACCAAGTATGTCCAAGCAATCAAAATGATATGACTAAGTTCACAAGTACACACCTTTACCTGTTCAGCTATTTCACAAGCTCTCCTGCTGTAATTTTGACTCACTTGATTTGTTCAGGTCTTGTGCTGGTAACTTTAGCTGCTCTGAGTTCCTGTGGGCAATGGCCATGTCAATCCTGAGATAGTATTTCTTTTCTATCCACCTCACATTCTAGATCTCACATTCTTTCCATTTCTTCTTTTGTGATGGTGCTTGATCTTTGGACGGGAGGTTGAAATAGATGACTCCTCAGGGGATGAGCTCGCATACTTTCATTCTCAGCACTTCACTAGTCATATCCTTCAGCCTTAAATCTCTTTTAACTCCCAATCTCTAGTAATACTTGAAAAACTTAGCAAAGATAGAACTTAAAGTCTAGGTACGTGGGTTGTAGGGAGTTAGAATATTTAAATTAGATTTAGAAAATATATAGGGGTTTCTGATACAGTCTCTTAATTCGGGGCATGAAGATCAACTTGGCTGTGAGCGATTAGCTTACCAGCTTGTGGAAAAACAAGGATGAAGTCAGGTGAAAACAGGAAACAAACAGGAGAGACTTAATGGACTGAAAAACGAAGTTGAAGTCAGGAAAACCAGGAAAGACTTAATGGACTTAAACAAAATATTTGGCCTGACATTGTTTTCACCTGCTAAGTGGGCAGAACCCAAATTAAACTGAAACAGAGTTCCTTCTATTTAAGAACAGTGCATGGAGCCCCATAAAAGAGAGGCTCTACCATGCGAGAGAGCTCAGAGAGTCCTGCTGGAGAAAGTCCTATTGAACTGATGGTGGGATTTCCCTGAGGTAGAAAGAAGCTGGTGAGCAAAGAAAGCCTCAGCAAGACAGCAAAAGGCCAAGGACTAAACCCTGTGGCTCAGCTTTTGCCTAGAGGGGTTTGATCTGTCCAAACTGTGGCTGGCTTTAAGGACTCTGAGGCAGAGTGGCAGAGTTGCTGATGCGAAGGGACTGGGGTCTCTCAGAGAGAAGAAAGCCTTAAGCCTTATTTAAGGTAAGACTGTGATAGCCAACTTACCCTGACGAATCTATATCTGAGACATTCCAGAAAAAAGACTGCTAAGGGCTTTAAAGGGTCTACTACAAAAACTCTGTTCCTGACATCTGAGGACCTGCCCCCAGAGACTGTATCCTTCTAAAAGGTTAGGAAAATAATTATCAATAGGTTTAGTGGTTAGGTTAAAGGGGTTATAGGAATTTGTAGGGTTAATAGATAAGAAATTGTTGATATCTGTTATAAGTGAATATTGTTAGTAAATAAATAAACAATAATTAAAAAGTTTGGTTATAGTGGGTAGATCTGATCTTTAGGCAGTAAAGCTATTGCAAGAATACTTTCTTTCCACATCATTTCTCTCTCTCTCTCTCTCTCTCTCTCTCTCTCTCTCTCTCTGGAAAGGCATCTAAGAATAATAATAAAGTAAAAGATGATGAAAAACAAAACTGGAATAGGTCATAAAAATAGCAAAATTACCAAAGGAAAAAAACATAAACACATAGACACACATTCGAACCAGGAAAAATCTCATAAAAACACAAAAGAGGAAACCAGAGTACATACACAAAACACATCTAAGGAATGGGAACAAAGGCACAGAAAAACTATTATGAGACAAAGAAATTTCCAAAAATGCATTGAGTTCATTTTGTGTTGTCCATCTATTACAGGGCCTAGGCCTACCATTAAGAGCTGTTTGTATATCCAGTGAGACTCCATTGAACAAAAACTCTTTTTTTCCTTTTGAGAGGTTATCAACAGGAGCTAACTTCAGGAAAGAGGTGGAAGTTTGTCCACAATGTCCTCTCAGCTTTGGGATGCCATCTGGCTTAGACCTTTGAAGGCTCTGTGCATGCCACAGCCTCTGTCATTTCATCTCTACATTCAGTCCTGTTGTGTCTGAAAGGCCTTGTCTCCTTACTATCCTGCATTCCTTTTGGAAAAATCTTTCAACCTTATCTCCTGCATGTTACTCTGATCAGGAGCAGAAACATTTGATGGAGGTATGCTGTTTGTAACTGAGTGTTCTAAGGTCTATCACTCTGAACATTCTCCAGTTTTGGATCTGCCTTTATTCTCATTTACTGTCATAGGGAGCTTCTCTCATGATGGCTGAGAAAGACCCTAATTAACAAGTGCAGCAGAATGTCACTAGGAATCATTGTATTGCTGAGGACCTACCCCAGAGACACTGTTCCTGACAACTGAGGACCTGCCCCAGAGACACTGTTCTGACAACTGAGGACCTGCCCCAGAGACACTGTTCCTGACAACTGAGGACCTGCCCCAGAGACACTGTTCCTGACAACTGAGGACCTGCCCCAGAGACTGTATCCTTCTAAAAGTTAGGATTAGTTGTTAGATAATAGTTGTTATAGTTATTAGTAGGCTTAGTTATTAGATAACAGGGGTCATAGTCATTCTTAGGGCTAGTAGTTAGGTAATTGTTTATATTCGTTAAAAGTCCATATAATTATTAATAAATACATATTGGATAATTAAAAAAGGAATCATTGTATTGCTATGCTCTTTTGGCAGAGCAGTAATATTAGGTTTCCCTCTTGGTCCATAGCCTAGAACACCCATCTCTGCCCAGTAGTTCTTTATTCTATATCTAATCTCTGTGGTGATAAAAATTGATGCCTGTGTATGGTATACTTAACAGCTAACATTCACATTTAAGTAAGTATATACATGTTTGTTTTTTGTTGTATGGGTTATACCACTTTGGGTAATATTTTTTGTAGCCCTATATCCATTTACTGGCATATTCCATATTTTAACAGCTTGTAATATTTTGTTGTATAAATATATGAAATTTCCTTTTCTTTTTCCCTTTTTTGAAAATAGATTATCTTTTATCATACAACATACCATGGTTACAGCTTTCCCTCCCTCTACTATTCCCTTCCACACCATCCGGATCTGTTCCCTTGAAGATTCTCATTATAAATAAACAGCTTCCTAAAAGGTAAAAACAAACTTAGAAAAATAAAATATAAAAACTAAAACATAAACTATCACACTGTTGTTGGAAAAGGCAAATCAAGAAAAGAAAAAACTCCAAGAGAAGTCACACAGATCAAAGACTCATATGTTCATACACTCAGGAGTCCCATAAAAATAAATTATAACAAATACTGGATGAAACCAGTCTTTTCACAGAAAGAGAGCCCTTGGAGCACAGCTCCAAATGGAATACCCCCATCAAATCCCACCCTCAAAGCTCAGGGAAACCCACAGAAGATGCAGCTGAAAGAGTATAAGAGCCAAAGGGGATGGGGGACACCTGGAGAGCAAGGCCCTTTAAATCAACCAAGCAACTGCTGTGGCTGTGTGAACTCCAAGAGACTGAAGCAGCAAGCACAGGACAGACACTGGTCGGCACCAGGTCCTCTACATATATATTATAGCCTCCAGTTCAGTACCATATTTTCATTGATTTTTTTTCCTTTGACAAACCTTTAGGCTGTTTCCAATTTTAGCTATTATCAATAAAGCAGCAATGAATGAATATGGTTGAACTAGTGTCTCTAGTACAATGTAGAGTCCTTTGGGAATATGCTCAAGAGGGATATAGCTGGGTACTGAGGTTGATCTATTCCCACCTTCCAGTGGAACAGCCAGTGGTTGCACACAGTGAGGAGCTTTGCTCTAGGAGATATCTGGGCATTTCAAAATGACTTTCACAGCATGGATCAGACAACTCCTTGAATCAAGGACTCACAACCACGTGTCTTCCCTCTACATTGGAGAGTCCCATTCATTTCAGAGACCAGAAAGTGGAGATTTCCCTGCTTTTTTGGATCATTGCTTGTTTTGTAGTTGGAGGACACTGGAGGGTGTTTTATGAAGCCACTGGTATTTCAAACAGTATTTTAAAGTCAAGATAGGTTTGAATGATCTCTAACATAGAACTGAGCAGAGCATTCATGCCTGCCTCAATATATTCAGCATATGGTATTCATCTTATAAGGAGAATAATGTCTGCTGCAAGAACATGCAGTCAATGTTCTGAGCCACAAAAAAAAAAAAATCTTACTCAATCATGCCTGAAATTACCAAGTATTGCAGGTGTCTCTGTGCTGGTTGATTGTCACCAATTTATCCAAAATAAAATCCTCTGTAGAACAAGGGTGACCTCCAGTATCCAGTAGACTGTGGGAGATGATGCTGTGTCAGGGTGCGTTCCTGTTCTGTAAAGTCTTGAGACTCTAGTTCAGTGCACAGAGACTGGGAAGGGAGTAATTTTGAGAACATAGAACTACACATAATCTCAAACATATTCTCAATATGTACACACATTGCGTCAATACATAATTTTATGAAAAGTGAGTTAATACTTTTAATCAGATTACAATAATTACAATATAATTTTGATTATAATTTCTCTTGCATTCAAAGAGACTGGAACTTCTGCTATACAACATAGCCAGAGGTAAAACACACACACAGACACAGACACACACACACACACACACACATTCAGGTCACTTAAGACTATGAGAGAAGTTTTTGACTGGTCAAATATTATTTATGTGGTTTTAATGGTAAAATTCCTAATATACTGTATTCAAAGCAACTCCATGAAACGTTCCAGTCTCTTGGAACCCAGATATACTTTTGACATTTAAATTGCATTTTATCACAGTTTTTTTTCTTTTGAATTACTTTATTAAAGGACAAACATGCCAATGGCTGTGGTCACCAGGAAGAGATTGTCAAGGTACAATGTGCTACAGGGGTGAAGTCAAGTAGCATCACTTTATACATAGTTGTAATTTTGAAAATTTGACAAAGACCTTGTAGTACTGTGAGGAGGAGGCAGACAAAGGGACATGCAGTGTCTTTATTTCTAAGCTAGACTTCAGGCTAATATTCTCTGTCATCTCAGTCCCAGGGCAGCTTCCTGCTTCTCCAAGGATTCTAACACACTCAGAATGTGATTGTAAAACTGTGTGTCATACAGTAATAGACTGTAGAGTCCTCACATGTCTGGCTGTGAAGCTCCATGTAGCCTGTGATGGAGGATTGTTCTGCAGTCAATGTGGCCTTGCCCTGGAACTTATGAGCATAGCCCATATTGTCATTTCCAGGATAAGTATATCCAAGACACTCCAGCCTTGGCCAGGCCTCTGCTTTACTCAGTGCAATAACATAGCTGGAGAAGGGGTAGCCTGAAGCCTTGCAGGACACCTTCACTAAGGCTCCAGATTTCCCAAGATCATCCCCAGATTGCTTCAATTAACATGGGAGTGGACACCTGTGGAGAGAAAGGCAGAACAGATGGCATTGTCATCTCAGTCTCTGTCTCCACTTCAAAGTTGTAATTGGGGAGCACCTTACCTGTAGAAACTGCCAATAGAAACATGATCCAAGTACACCCCATGGTGAGAGCAAGGGTATTCAGTAACAGTGGAGAAGACACTGATAATATGTAGTTATGGTGTAGACATCCCTGTATATAACAATCCTACACTCATGTAATTTGTATATTCATGAGCAGGATATTTCTTAGATAACAACCTAGTCCAGCTGGAGCATAAGGAGCTAGAACACACCTAGTTAGGCAGCAGGATGCTAAGGTCCAAGTTTCTATTTGTCTTTAAGGAAATATATCCCAGGTGTCTTCCTAGAGCCCTGTGTAGATTTTGTGGATGTGACATCAGGGCCTAAGGTCTCAAAAGATTTCTGGGTGCAGGCAATTGCTCCACTTTGTGATATGGTTATTAGATGGATTTATAGAAAAATATAGTGAAGATGATGGTGATTAGAAATTTCAAAATCTGCCATTCTGAGAATTTACAGCCTCTTCATATACATACAACTTATACTTGCCTTTAGAGTAGGTTGTATAAAAAAAAGAAATAAATAAAAGAAAACTGACCTAACTGGCCTAATTGGATCATACCTAGAAATATTAGCACATAAAAGTTTATCGTAGCACTATATACAATAATAAAATTATGGAAATAAATACATGTCTGTCAGCATATGAGTGCATGAATCATGAAGAGATGATTATGCAACAGAATAGAACTCTTTCATCTGACTGAATAAGGAATTTACATGACATTTAGGAAAAAAATCAATGAAAACTGTAGATAACTGTATTAATGGGGACCTGCAGCCTTGATCACAGAAGCTTCTGGGTGCTGTGTGTAGTGACTAATGCAGACATTCATGACTGGACAAAGTGCTGAGAATGATTGACAGAGTACTCAGCCACAGATGAGTTGTCAATATCAACCTCCCTGCAAAGTTCACGGACCATCACAAAAGAGGGATTGAAAAGAATATAAGATCCAGAATATGTGGTGGATAGACATGAAATACTATCTCAGGACTTGACATGGCCATTGTACACATGAACTCTCAGCAGCTATACTTACCACCACCCTCCCTGAGCAAATCAAGCCAAAGTTACACCAGAGAGCTTATGAGTTAGCTGAGTAGGTAAAAGTGTCTACTTGTAAGCTTATCATCTTGATTGCTTGGATCCACATGGTAGAAATGAGAATTGAAGTTCATAAGTTGTATCTGAGGTTAACACATCCACCTTGGTGCATGTGTGCCATGCTTTCACCCCTAAACGCAGTGTAACAATGTTTATTAAATATTACAACATGATGGATAGGGATTCCTGAGGGCACACACCAAGCTTTGGGTCTATTGGAGTTTGATGATTAATGAGGAAAATACAATCCCTTTTCTTTAGACGGTTTCTAAATATTCCTTATGTACTAGTGAATGACACACCTAGTGTATATCGATAGCACTGTTGAACTCAATGTGAAGATGTCAGGAAGCTGGGAGAAAGATTTATTGGATGAACACAAGGGGAGACGGGGGACACAGTGGGTGGGGTAGATATGATCATAATAAATTTTACACATGAATGAAAGTTTCAAAGAGTAAGCAAAGTCATTCTGGAAAATAAAATAATAAATTTGTATATGTTTAGAATTTTCATTCAAATAAATATTTACATAATGTATATTTCTACGATAATCTCTACTCTTCCATCTCTTGACAGTTCTATTTTTCCTTTATTATGTTAGACACTTTCATTTGTACATTATTTTGTACTGACATATGTCATTTCATGTAACAATGTAATATCTAAGAACTACTAATGAGAAACTCATACAATGTTTTCCTATCTTCATTAATAAAATCTATATATGAGAAAGTTGGTATCATTGACTCATGTATGGCTGAGTACTCTGTCAATCATTCTCAGCACTTTGTGCAGTCATGAATGTCTGCATCAGTCATATCAGTCATTACACACAGCACACAGAAGCCTCTGTGATCAAGGCAGAGAACAGCACTAATCTATTTGGAATAAATATAAATATTATAAGGTGGTTTGACAACAACCATTAGCAATACAACTAGTGTCTTCTAGGGCCTGTGTCATCTCTTGCTATGGGATTTAGATCATAATTCCTGTGATGAAGTCTTTCCTATGAAGCAGACCACAAATCCCATTAGAATGCAATTGGTCACTATGGAACAGTCAGGCACTGTGAGGAATTCTTACTTGAAAAGTGATATTGTAGAATGCAAGGTCAGGCACCGCATAAGATCACTTGCTGGCTGCATAACACCTTTATGCACTAGGAAACCTAACCAACAGGGAGAATTTCATGTTCAGTTGAATGCTGGTTTCTATACAGCATGAAAATGAGTTGCTTAGCTATTAAAGAAATTCAGATTAAAACAATTTTAATATCCCATTTTTACCTCCATGAGAATGACTATAAAGAAGACGACTAGTTACAATAAATGCAGGCAATGATGTCAGAAGTGTGTAATCCTTTCTCGCTGTTGATGTGAGTGTAAAATAGTGTAGTGGCTTTAGAAATCGGTTAATAAATTTCTCAGAAAAAAAAATAAAACTATGCTGTGTCCCAGCTATATCCCTCCCAAGCATGTACTAAAAGACTCTACATGTTATTACAGAGACACTTGCACATCCGTGTTTATTGCTTCTCCATTCACAGCCAATAGGAAATGGTTTAAATCTAGATTTTTAACAAAGGACAAATAGTCACAGCATGGTTATAGTATAGTCAATGGAATAATACTCAGTTGTAAAACATGAATTATGAATCCCTAATTGTGTGGATGGACATGGAGAAATGTGCTGAATGAGGTTACTCAAGTCCATAATGACAAATTCTTCACGCTCTCACTCATATATAGTTCTACAATTTGAATATTTTGTTTGTGTGTTTAATTTGTAGAAGCCAAAAGACTAGAAGTGGGTCATTAGGGTCTGATGAGGTAAGGGAGAGGGTAAATAAAATGAAGATGACATGAAATCAGAGAGGGAGGAAACTGGAAACCCATAGCTTCAAACATGATGTGGATTTGTGAAATGGAGACAATAGACCATGGTGTAGAATAAACCAAACTTAAGGGTTATAAGAAAATTTCTTAAAATATGAGTAAAAATAAAACTAGATATAGATTGCACATAATAGGAGAAATCAAAGAAAAGATACTGGGAGTAAAAAAAAATGTACATTAAGGAGTAAAGAGAAACAATTACAATTTTATTTTTATAACAAAATGTCTGGAAATAATAACTAATTCATAGTTGCTTAGTTTTAAATGTGTGATTTTCTTTGTGATAATGGAATGATTGTGTGTTCATATTATGGGGAAGGAATATGGATCTACTGATACAGCATTTTTATTAGAAATAATTAGCTATTAAACATGTATGAAAAACTAGTGATATACTGATGAGACTTGTAGTTTAATTATTAGCATTGTCTCAGAGGTCTGATTCTGATCATGCTCTATGGCTTTTTGTGAAATATGCTTATATAAAGATCAATAGAAGTCATATTGATGAATTGTGTGCTTTATTTTAATGCTTGGGTCTTTCAACAGATGTACCTGTATGATTGGAGAGTGTTGCTCCCAAAAGACACACATTGTTATATGAACATCTCAGTGCCAGTCATGGGATAACTACCTATGTGTTAAAGGTAAGAGAGCCCCACAAGTGTTAAGAACAATATGAGATATTGTCCTTGATCTAGGTTGTACACAATAACTCCATAGTAAATCCTTAGTTCTCAGAAAAAAAAAATTCAAACTAAATTGACTGTAAGAACCAGAAGGGGTGGATGACTCCAAGGAGACAGTGTGTTCCATGCACAACAGGACTGATGCACACATTGACTCACGGAGACTGCAGGTAAAGGCTTGGAGCCTGGATCAAGTCAACCCAGACAAAACCACCATGTTGAGAAAGGGACACAGACACCATCTTTCACCCCTAAATAATAAGTTTCTTCAACTGACACTCTGTTGCAAAGGAAAAATTAACTTTCCTAATAGAATTTAATTCAATATGTTATCCATACTTAAGGGTAGACACATGCCTAGCAGTAAATGGCCAACACAAAATGACTCTGATGGTATGATTGTAGATATGTCACATATCACTGTTCATTTGTGGTAGAAGTTAGGCCTCTTTAGTGAATTAGTATGCAGTTCAGCTTGGTATCTGGAAACACATAAGGAAATCTTGGTGTCCCATTGCCTTGCTGAAACGGACAGAGCACAGTTGAGACCATAGTTCTGTGAACTGCCCTGTTGAATGGACATGGCTAAGTGGAGCCTCCCTCAGTTTGGCAGTTGGAACAGACTGACTTGAAATAAACTGGCCTTGCAAACTGGCAAAGTTAGACCAAATGGAAAGTGAGGCAAGAGGAGTTTGGAAGCTGCCAGAGTCACCCTCAGTTTGCAATTGGAACAGACTACTACATAAACAAGCCACAATTTGATGGTTGAAATAAACTGGCCCAGGGAACTGGCAGTATTAGGACCAACAGACACTAAGCTTGAAAGGGACTACATGCTGGAACTGCCATAAATTAGGTTGTCCTGCACAGACCTATGCTAAGAATATAGGTTTTAGATTATAGGATTTAGGTATTTTTTAATATTTATTTATTACTTCAGGTTACATCTCCATCGCAGTATCCTCTTTCTGACCTTCCCAGTCCTGCCCTCCCACCCTCTACCCCCTACACTTTCCATCCCACTCCTCTGGGATGTCCCCTGCCACAGTTCAGCAGTCATATGAGGACCAAAAGCCTCCTCATACACTGGGGGCCTACATGGCAGCACCACTAGGTCAAAGTGTTTCACTGACAGGAAATAAAGTCTATGTTCCTGTTCCCTTTGGTGCATTGATTGTAGTATAGATATATTGTACTATAAGACTAAAATCTGACTATAAGTGAATAGATGGCATGTGCGTCCTTCTGAGTCTGGGTTAGCTCACTCAGGATGAGCTTCTCTAGTTCAATCCATTTGGCTTCAAATTACATGATTTTGTTGTTTCTGATGGCTGAGTAGTATTCCACTGTGTAGATGTACCACAATATTTTAATCCATTCTTCAGTTTAGGGACATCTGGGCTGTTTCCAGTTTCCAGCTATTACAAATAAGGCTGCTATGAACATAGATGAGAAACTTTCTTGTGATTTGGTGAGGAATCATTTGGATGTATACCCAGAAGTGGTATGGCTGGGTCCCGAGGCAGAGCTGTTCCAAGTTTTCTAAGATATCGGCAGACTGATCTCCATAGTGGAGTTGCACAAGCCTACACTCCCACCAGCAATGAAGGAGAGTTCCCTTTTTCCACACCCTCACCAGCATGTGCTGTCATATGAGCTTTTGGATTTAGGTATTATATAGGTGTTTGTTAGGTACTAATAAATATAAGTGTTATATGTAAAAATATTCTGTTACAGTTCACTTCTTTTTATACTACTTGTCTTTAGCCAAGTTACAGAGTTGTTGGTTACAGAGTTGTATTCTTACATCGTGTGTGTGTGTGTGTGTGTGTGTGTGTGTGTGTGTGTGTGTGTGTG
>CAJQZJ010001511.1:22084631-22096454 GCA_907164525.1 Lophiomys imhausi
TGTGTGTGTGTGTGTGTGTGTGTGTGTGTGTGTGTGTGTGTGTGTGTTTCTTGGATTTTTGCTTGTTTATTCCTTTGGTTATTTGTCTTATTCCATTTTTAATCTTTATTTTTTTGTTTGCCCATTTGTTTGCTTTCTAAAGAAAGAATGGAAGGGTGTGTAGTTGGTTGAAGGTGAAGGACTTGTTGGATGGGATTCAAAAATCAGATATATTCTGTGGATTATTTTTCAAAATATTATAAAAAGCAAATAAAAACACAACAAAATAAACAAGAAAATATAAACCTGTGACGTCTGTAACAAAGAATCTTCACTGTATTTGAGCATGGAAACTTCACATGTCAGACAGTGCAGGGGCAGGTCAGCTGCTATGACTTTAAGGAAGCAAACCACAGAGGACATGGAGTATGCTCCATGTTAACATCATCTCTACTGAGGATTTATTGGCTCCATTGCGCCCCCTGTTGGTGCTGAGCTCTTCTACACGTCTGTTTCTCATGGTTTACACTGAAGATTCCCTATCTCCCTTGAGCAGTTACATATACCTGCAACCTCAGTGTTCATATAGCTAAGCTGCAAGAAAAAATGGCATTTTACCTTGAGATGCTGACTGATGCTTCAGAGATTCACTGTAAGTTGTTCCCATATTATCATCAATGACCCTCTCAAAACCAGGCACCTCACTGGTGGCATCTGGATCCAGATCTATCAGTCCCCACTAGTCATAAGGTGATAACAGGAGAGAACAAAGTCTTGGTGACCTTCATTATGCTATACCTAGAGCAGAGCACCTGAGTTCAGAAGGACCACTGTCAATCTTATGTTAAGATACACCCTACCCCATTTATATATGTATGAACTCCTGAGACACTCAAATACAGGAGTCAACAGAAAGAGGAGGAAGGAACCACTATGGTAACCACAGATCAGTTAACAACTCCAAAAAATATACTCACATTGAGAAGTAAGTAGAATTCAAGTAAATTTGGACTGTGACTTAATCTGTTTCAAATACTAGATCTGCATGCATTTCCAGGAATGAGAGAGGATGGATATCTCTTTGACAAAGAGTTTCATGAATGGAGGATATATGTCTTTAGAAAGATTTATCTCTGTCTACCTTTCCAAGTCCAGAGTCTACTTATCTCTGGATAGGGCATGTGTTAGTAAAATTTTAATGGCTTGATAATTTTAATTGATGCAAGATAGCTTTGGAATATACCCCCACTAATAAGAGAAACTAATATCGTAATATTTTTGTGTGCCTTACATTTAAATTTCTGAAATATATCTATACACATTAAAACAAAAACATATGCTATAGAAAGTCAGGTTACACATGCATATTTCATTCTAACTTCATGATCATGAGTCAGTGTACATAATACTGCAGGAGAGAAGATCTGGGAGTAGTTGGTTGTATGTCTTCTCCTCTATCAGAAGTCAGAATTGATATGATATAAAGTGGACCATCAGTTCACAGAATAAAACTCTCAAGAAAAACCTTCTTCTTGTTACAGAGGAAGTGCTATCCCTACAACCCATGATGCCATATGGGCTTATTTTGACATTTCAGAATTCGTGTTGTGCTGGAAAATGTCAATAAACCTGAACTTTACACTACAGTCTGGTGAGATGCTGATGGCTCTCATGGATGACAATGTGCAGGAGTCATTGACTGCTTAAGTCATATGAATTTACATAGATACTCTCCTCTTAGAATGTAATCCATTCATAAAATTCTATGCCCTGTGAGATTATAAATAGTTTTTATGAACTTTTTCTCCTTAATAAAGCCAATATGAGGATAAAAATATGTGCTGAACTGGTACAATGTCTTAGAAACTTTGCAGGTGTTTTCCTTTCATGCTTGCACATTTTGATTTCTAGCATTCTCTCATTCACCCTTTACTCTGCATTGTTTTGTCCTCACATCTGGCAGGGCTCTGCTTACATTGATTATAAACACCCAGCGGTTCTTTTTGGAACAGTGCAATATCTGATGCCTCTGAACACCAAAAAGGGCCAGAGCACCACTTTCATTATTCCTGAGCCCATGTGCAGAGAGTATTGTATGTGAAAACTGACTCAATTATCCTTACTCTGACTCTGTCACAGGTTAATACACCAAGGTGTCCTGAGTAGTCAGATATCTAAGATGAAGGAAGACCCAGCTTAGATATGTTTCTGGAGATCTCTGGAGTGCCCACTCTGTAACATTCTCTGAAGTAAGTTACAGACAAACTCTGGAGATCATTTCTATTGAACAGTATCATAAGTCAGAAACAATAATGATTAAACAGTCTTCCACAAAATACCAAGTATGACCATGACCCCATGTTTCCTAAATACTGAAGGATATGGACCTGTGTCACTGTGGTCAGTGTTCTGCAAGTGGCTTGTGATTACAGGGCAAAGTATTGAGATTGAGGAAGACTATGAATGTGGAGTCTGTGATCAATGATAAATCTCTGCACCTATCCTTCAAAGCTCATAAATGTGAACTGCATTTATAAATCAATTTCATTAATAATTATTCAGCAGCAATTTTGGTCATTTGCTAGGAATTAGACATTGTTTTAATATGTGAGCAAACATTTCTGCTCCAAAATATTCACTTAATTGTCATAGACACCTGTGCTGACTATAATATCGATAAGGGAATATGTGGGACAAATTAAATAATTTAAAACTTCCAGCTCTCAGAATCTTGCATGCAGATAACTAGAAAACTTCCTTATGTGATGAGAAATATTTCTCCTCGCAGTAGTCCTCCTTCCCTCAATACTTAACCACAAATTTTGAGCAAGCATTCAGGCTACTCTTCCTTATCCTCTCAAGCCCAAGGCACCTTCCAGTCCCTTCAGTGTTTCTGACACAGGGAGACACAGGCTGTGACACTGTGTCTTGCCCAGTAATAAGTGTCAGAGTCCTCAGATGTCAGGTGGTAATCTCCATGTAGGCTGTGTCAGGGGTAATGTCTGCAGTCAGTATGACTCTGTCCTCAGAAGTCTGTTTGCAGTTTGTTCTGCCAATGCTTTAGGAGGATCCACCAAAGCCATTCAAGACCAAGTGCAGACTTCTGGCTCAGCCAGCTTATATATGAAATGGGGAGGTTATCCAAGACAAGTCCTTAAAGGACACAATTGCTGCAACTCCAGGACTCCTCATTTCAGCCCCAGACTGCTGCAGCTGAACTGAGAGTGGACACCTGTGGAGAGAATGCCATTGTCACTTCAGGCTCTGGCTCCCCTCAGGCCTGGGGCTAGGAATGCACTGACCTGCAGTTGCTGCCACAGGGTAGAGGATGATCCCATGTCAGTCCATAGTGAGAACTCATGTTCTCAATGCTCAGTGGACAAGAGGGTACTAATATGGTACTGTGGATTGTGTGCACAACCCAGTATTTACAGATGTAATCTCTGTAATTTACATGTGAATGAGGAAAGGTATTCCTTAGATCAATACAGGATTCTGTTTTAGAACAGGAAAAGGATTTCTGTGTTAGTCAGTGTAATGGTGAGTTCTGAGTCCTAAGCCTGTCTGTGGAAATGAATGCCCAGTTCCAACCTGCTATCTATTCAGACAGAGCTCTTCCATCCCACTGAGTATAACGTCACCACATCCATGATCATTAATGTGAACCACACTTCAGTGGTCCATGGACCACCTGAACCTTCTCAAAATCAACCATAACAGTGATGCTGAGAAGATGCATTGACCATCCTGCCCCATCAGCCACTAGCACAGAGCATTGGAGATTGCTGTTCATCTCACACCACTCAAACGCAGCACCATGGATACCTCTTATATAACCTGGGTATTTCTGGGACAACTTCCGCAAAATGTTTCCCACTTCCTGGGGCCCAAACATCCTTAATTTATGCTGAGAAGAGATTCATGACATAGCTTTCTATTCAGGGACAATAGGATTCCAATTTGGCTCTTTTTCACCACAAATGTTGATATCATTTAAAAATGAAGCTCTCAAGTTTTGTTAGCATGGGGATCTAATGTTTCCACCACATAATGGTCTCTGAAGGTATTGTGTTGGCAATGAAATTCACAGATGTTGGTGGAATCCCCTCAATGCACAACTTCCTTATCAGCTTCTACAACCATTTACTTCATAAGGGTTGGTGGATCTACAGTGCCCCCTGCTGATTCTTAAAACTGCTTATATAAATTTGCTCACAAATTACTAGTCCCCAGCTATGCCTCCTCCTTCTCTCTTCATTATGTTCATAATGAGTATATATTTCATGGATGGATGGTGAGCTGTTCCTCAGCTGCTTTCCAGATCTCCATGAAACCCAGTATTTTCTGTAGGTGTTGTTGGATCTAGCTATAGCAGTGACCACTGATTTTAAAGTAAGTTGATAGATACAACTGATGAACACTGTCTACAAGTACTCTACCAGGCCAAAACTAAGCACTCTATACAACAAGGGTGACCACCAGGTATACAGCAGACTGTGAGTGATAATGATGCTTCAGTGCAGGTCCATGTTCTGTAAAGGCTTGAGGCTGAAGTGTAGGATACTAAGACCCAGAAGAAAGGAAATATGGGACCAGAGAATATTGTGCAATCCTAGAGCTTACCTCAAGTAACATGCAAATACATTGAATAATGAGTTTTTTGAAAAGTAATTTAATAATACTTTTGAGAAACTTACAGGAATTCGAATTATGTGGCAGTGCAGTTTGATATAATATCTCTTATATTAAAGGAGACCAGAACATCTGCTGGGCTACATAGCCTGAGTTAACAATACACATAACATTTAAGACTATGAAAGGATGCTTATTTACCCAGATGTTGTTGATTTGAATTTTGTTGTTCACATTCATATTATAGTTTACTTAAAGCTACTCAAATTAAACTCCCAGAGTCTTAGATTTCAGTGATATTTTTACCAAAATGCATCATCAAATTTCCCATTCTCATTGTTTTGTTGAGTAAGAAACATGTCAATAGAGGTGGTCATTGGTGAAGAGGTTGTCAAGATGGGATGTACTGTAGGAACGCCCTAAATCATAACCACTTCATTTGCAGATGTCCTTTAGAAAAGTTGACAAAGACAAATACTGTTGTAAAGAGGAGGCAGAACAAGAGACACTTAAAATTATTACTTGTGACCAAGTCTTCAGACTAATCTCTATGATCTCAGTCCCAGGGCAGCTTCCTGCTCTGCCAAGTTTCTGACACACTCAGGATGTGGTTGCAACACTGTGTCTTGCACAGTAATAAACCGCAGAGTCCTCAGATGTCAGGCTGCTGAGCTCCATGTAGGCTGTGCTGGAGGACTTGTCTACAGTCAGTGTGGCCTTGCCCTTGAACTTCTGATTGTAGCTAGTACTACCACTTCCAGCATAAATCTGTCCAATCCATTCCAGCCCCTGTCCAGGCCTCTGCTTCACCCATTCCATCCAGTAGTTAGTGAAGGTGTAGCCAGAACCCTTGCAGGACACCTTCACTGAGGTCCCAGGCCTCACCAGCTCAGCCCCTGACTGCTGCAGCTGGACCTCAGAATGGACACCTGTGGAGAGAAAGGCAAATGGATGACATTATCATCTCAGTTCCTGTCCCCACTTCAGGTTAGGAAGTGGGAAGCTCCTTACCTGTAGCTGCTGACAAGAGAAAGAGGATCCAGCTCCATCCCATGGTGAGCACCACTGTGTTCAGGGACTGTAGAGAGGACACTGGTCATACACCATTGTGGGGTGTGGATCTCCCTGTATATAGCAACCATACACTCATGTGATTTGCATATTCATGAGAAATGTATCATTCTTAAATAAGGACCTAACTGGCTGAAGACGAATGAGGTAGAGGACACCTGGTTCAGCCAGCAGGTTTCTGAGGTACAGGTCCTAATCCTCTCTGAGGAAATGCACCCCACTCCCCTTCCCTGAGTCCTGTGCAGATGCTCTGGATGTCACATTAGGGTCTCAGCTCTCAGTATATTTCCAGCCTAAGATGATGGCTCCATTTGTGACAGATGGATTTACAGATGGTGGTTGTGATGATGATGACTGGAAACTGCAAAACCTGCTAAGTTATGAGAATTTGCAGTCTTTTTTTAGATACAGACAATTAATACTTTCCTTTTTACAGCAGATTGATTAGAACAAAAAACTGACCAAAATGACCAAAAGGGAACATATCTCAGAAATATCAGAATATCAAAGTTCATTGCCACATGATCTACAATAACTAAATTGTGGAAATAAAATACATGTCTATCAGCATATGATTGCATCATGAAGACAAGATTATACACACAACACAACAGGATTTCATCTGAAAAAAATAAGGAAGTTACAATATATTTAGAAAAATCAATGCAACTGTAGATAACTGCATTAATGAAGAAAATCTCACAGGTCTCTAAGTAGTAGTTCTTAGACATTGCATTGTTACATACAATTATGTTATCAACACACAATGTACAAATGTCATAATAAAGGAAAAGTCAGAAGATCGAGAAATGCAAGAGTAGAGATTATCAAAGAAATACTCACAGTGTATAGTATTCACTTACATGAAAATCAAAAACATATGTAATTTTTTAATTTTATTTTTCAGGATTATTTCTCTTTGAAATTTTCAATTATATATGAAATATATCATGATCATATCTACCTCACTACATTTCTTGGCTCCTCTTGGGACCTTCCAATAACTGTCTCTCTCCCAATTTCCTCGACTCTTTTCTTTCATTAACTAATAACACTGTGAGTCTAAACAGTTCTATATGTACACACATAGGTGTGGTGTTCACTAATGTATAAGGAACATCTAGATACCATCGAAAGAAAACGGATTATATTTCTTCATCAATCAACAAACACCAATAGACCCAAAGCTTGGTGTGGGCCCTCATGAGCCCCTCCCCATCAAGTTGCAATAATTTTTAAAAATTGCTATAGTTTGTTCATTGGTGATAGCAGGGTAGAAATGCACAAAGTGCATGAAAGAATCATGAAAGATAAATATTGAAATTCAATTCTCATTTCTACCTAGTGGGTCCAAGCAATCAAAATAGTATTACTAACCTTACAATAGACCCCTTTACCTGCTCAGCTAATTCACAAGCTGTCATGCTGTAACTTTGTCTCCCTTGATTTGTTCAGGTCCTGTCCTGGTAACTATAGCTGCTGACAGTCCGTGTGTACAATGGTCCTGTCAGAGCTGAGATAGTATTTCATGTCTATCCACCTCACATTCTGGATCTTATGTCCTTTCCAATCCTGCTTTTGTGATGGCCCTTGATTTTTGGATGGGAGGTACTTGGTGGCTGAGTGTTCATACATTCATTCTCAATACTTTAATCATGTGTGGACACACACACACACACACACACACACACACCAGAAGTTTCTGTGATCAAGGCTAAGAGCAGTACTCATCTATTAAGTATGAATATAAATATTTATAAGACAGCTTAATAATTTGACCATTAGCAATACAATTATGTTCTACTGTGGCCTATGTCATCTCTATCCTTGGGCTTTTAAATATGTTTACCTAAGATGAAGTACATCCCAGTTCCAGGCACAGGATAACTTCCTATGAGCTAATTGTCTGAGAGGCACTACAGGTCCTGAAAACAGCATGAAGTACTGTGATTCCTCTTAGTTGCCTACAGTAAATCAATAGTTATATCTTATTCCTGAGGAAAAAAAATAAAACTTAATAGACTGGAGGAGGAGGAGCTGATGGATGAACTCCAAGAAAATTGTCTTCCAGACATAAAAGAACTGGAGCACTCACAAACCTACAAAGACAGTGACAGCATGCACAGAGCCTGCACAGATTCAGTTCAAATGGGGCCCCAGGGTTGAGAGAGGGACATAGGCAGAGATTCACCACCAACCAAGAGGTTTCTTCAATCGATACTCACTTGTGAATGATACTCTAAGGAAATATCATGAGGTGTATTAACTGACTTAAGGATGGACATGTATCTAGAAATAAAAGGCCATCACAAAATGATCTCATTGGTATATTTGAAGATATTTTCTCTTATCACTTTGTTTGTACATATATTTTTGTCTCACTTCTCTTTTGCCTATATTTCATTGTTTCAGAGTTGTGTTATATGATGTGTGTGTGTGTGTGTGTGTAAATTTGATTTTTTGTTTTGTCTTCATTGTTGTCTGCTTGTTTTTCATTCTTCTTTTAATTGTTTTTTCCGATATGTTTGCTTTCTACAGAAAGAATGAAAGGGTGTGGAGTTGGGTGGTGGGGAGACCTGGAAGAATCTGGGAGAGGGAAATCAGCAATTAGAATACACCACATGAAATTTTATTTTCAGAAAAAAAATAAAGTGTAATTAAAAACTTAATAAAATAAACAAGCAAGTATAAAGCTGTGGAATGTTTAGCAAAGAATCTTCACTCTGCTTGAGCATGTAAACATCACTTGTCAATCACACCAGGTGCAGAAAAGCAGACCTTAACATAAAGCCTGACACAGTAAATCTAATAGAAGAAAAGTGTGGGAAAACTCTGAACTCATAGACACAGATGACAACTTTCTAAGCGAGAACACCAATAGCTCAGGCTCTAAGACCAGCAATCAATTAATGGGACCTCATGAAACTAAAAAGCCTCTGTAAGGCAAAAGAAACTGTCACTCAAACAAAATGGCAAACTACAGACTAGGAAAAGATCTTCACCAACCACACATCCAACAGAGGGCTAATACCCATAATTTATAAATACCTCAAGAAAGTAAACACCAAGTAACCAAATAAGCCAATATAAAAATGGGGAACAGAGCTAAACCGAGAATTCACAAAGGAGGAATCTCTAACGGCCAAGAGACACTTGAAGAAATGTTCAGCATCCTTAACAGAGAAATGCAACTCAAGACAACTCTGAGTTTCCATCTCACACCTGTCACAATGGGTAAGATCAAAACTTAAATGACAGCTCATGCTGGTGAAGCTGTGGAGAAAGGGGAACACTCCTCCATTGCTGGTGGGAGTGCAAACTTGCACAACCACTATGGAAATCAGTCTGGCGATATCTTAGAAAACTTGGAATAGCTTTACCTCAAGACCCAGCCATACTACTTCTGTGTGTATGAGATTCCTCACCAAACCACAAAGACATCTCATCTATGTTCATAGCAGCTTTATTTGTAATAGCTAGAAACTGGAAACAACCCAGCTGTCCTTCAACTGAGGAATGGATTAAAAAAAAAAAAACTGGTGGTACATTTGCACAATGGAATACTACTCAGCTATCAGAAATAAGGAAATAATGCAATTTGTAGCCAAATGGATGGAACTAGAAAAGCTCATCCTCAGTGAGCTAACCCAGAATCAGAAACATGCACATGGCATCCATTCACTTATAATTAGATTTTAGCCATGTAATACAGGATAACTATCCTACAACCAACACACCAAAAGGAACAGTAACATAGTCCTTACCACCTGTCAGTGGGACACATTGTCCTAATGGAGTTGTCATATAGGTCCCCAGTGCAAGAGGAAGCTGTTAGGCTTCATTTAACTGTTGAACCGAGGGGCTGATATGTAGGGGCAACCTACTGCAGAGGAGTAGAATAGGTGGGAGAAGAGGGAGGGGCTATGGAAGGTGGTACTGGGAGAGATGGAGAGAGGGTATTGTGGTAGATATGTAACTTGAAGTAATATACAAATATTAAAAAAGAAAGAAAGGGAAAAACAGAATCCCCTCCACATGCACCTCATCCCTACTGGGGATTACTGGTTCCATTGTGACTCCTGCTGGTAGTGAGATCCCCTACAGGTAGGTGTGTTTGTCTTATAGTGAAGCTTCCCTGTCTTGCTTGAGCAGTGACATATCAGTGCAACTTTAATGTTCACAGAGCCCAGCTGCAGGGAGAGCTGGCTCTTGTTTATCTGGAGATGATGACTAATGCATCAGATATTGAATTTAAGTTGTTTCTATATTATCATCAATGGCCCTCTCAAAGTCAGGCACCTCACTGCTGGCAGTAGGATCCAGTAGTGCCCATTGTAATAAGGTGACAATAGCAGAGTACAAGGTCTTAGCTTCTTCACCATACTATCTTGGGCAGAGCACCTGAGGACAGAAGGACCACAATAAGTCTTGAGCTCAAGTGTAGCACCATATGCATCCATGAATGAATTCCTGTGACACTCAGAAACAGAAGTCAACAGTAAGAAGAGGAATCACTGTGGTTCCACAAATCAGTTAACAACTCCAGAAAAACCTATTCCCAATGAGAAGGAAATAGAAATCAGGGGAATGTATGCTATGACTCACACTGTTTCCTATAATGTGTTTGCATGCATTTAACAAATGAGGGTAGTGAGGAGATCTCCTTGACAAGGATCCTTATGGGTGAAGGTTATGTCTCTTTAGACAGCTTTATCTTTCACTGTCTACCTTTCCAAGTTCAGGATCCTCTTATTCCAGGACAGCACATATGTTACTAAAGCTTTTCTGCAGCTGAATGTTTTCACAATGAAGAATGGATTGGAAAGTTGCTCCCAGGAATGAGAAAAGCCATCAGCACTACATGGGATTTTTTTGTGTATGTGTACATGCTACAGAAAGTGAGACTATTTATGGAAGTATTACTTTGATTTCATAAACACAAATGGATTGTGTCTAATATTTCAGGAGAAAATCAGCGGGAACCAGTTGTATGATGTCTCCTCTATCACTGGTCAGGACTGGTATGATGTCCGAGGGACTACTAGTTCATAGGGCAGCACCCCTCAGGCCATACTACCTTATAATGGAACACTTATATCTATAATTCAGGATACTAGATGGTCTCTACTTGGCACTTAACTTTCTGTTCTAGTCTGGGTAATGTCTATAAATCTGTATTTCATAATCCAGTATGATGGAATGTTGATGGCTAACATGGATGGCAAGTAAAGGGGCATTTCCTTGCTTAGCAGTATAGATTTACATAGACATCTTTCTCTCACAAAAGAATTCATTCACAGAAGCCTGGGCTCTGTCAGATTATGCTGAGATGATACCAGAGTCTTCTCCTAAGTTTTACTTATGTGAGTATTAAAATATATGCCAATTACAATGTCTGTGAAACTGTGTGGTTTTGTTTGCAAACAAGATTTCCAGCTTCTCCCATTCACCTTTACACTGTGGATTACTTTGCCTTCTCCTCTGGGTGGGGCCTGGTCAAATTGATCATAAATGCCCAGCAGTTCCTTCTGTAACTGTGCTATATTTCATGCTTCTGAACACTACTTAAGAGGCTGAGCACCACTTGCACTATCCTTGAACTGCTTTGCAGAGAGGATTGTATCTGGTAACTGCATAACATCTTCTCATTCTGATTTTCCCACAGATTGAATCACCCTGGTTTCCTCAGGAGTCAAATATCTCAGCCTAACCAAGAACAGATATGTTTCTGGAGATCTCTGGAGGACCATACTGAAACATAACTTTTGAGGAAGTTAAACACAAACTCTGAAGCCAATAGTTCTGGAACGATGTCATTCTTGAATTAGTGGTCATGGAACAGTCAAACTGGACAAATAAAAGAGAATGTCTCTGAAGGTTTACTAGACTTGGACCCATATCATTCAGCTCATATGGATGCGAAACCTGGTGACAATATTAGATCCTTGAAAGGTATCATTAAGATTTTGTAATACATTAATATATAATCATATGAGATTATTCATGAGAAAGACTTGCCACATTGATGAGCTACCACAAAAATTAAAAGAATTGCAAATGGGCACCCACTAGAGCAGATCTAGCCCAGGAGCTAATCCAGCCCACAGCTCCAGCCATAGATCAGCAGCCCCACCTGTCTGC
>CAJQZJ010001511.1:22096464-22121170 GCA_907164525.1 Lophiomys imhausi
ATAGATCAGCAGCCCCACCTGTCTGCCTGATATGCAGCCTGCATGCAGACCTGTACAACCAAGAGGGAAAAACAGCCACACCACAAAAGCAAAGGTAAGTGAGATTTTTTTTCCCCGGAGTTTCCAACATGGCGGCACAGTGTGCACTGTAGTTGAGAGGCAGAGACCTAACCCAATCACAGCAAAGCAATTAGGAGCCAAGACTGACTGCAAACAGAGCCCATGACTGTGTGTGCTCCACAAATACTTGTTCTCCACAAATACTGTGGCAGGTCACTCACCCTAGCACCCAAGCATTTGAGACATTCAGCAACAGGCACACTGAGGCCAGCACCCTTCTTGGTGGAGCTCCCTGCCTGCACGAGAGCCTAGGTGCTGAACCAGAACTACTGTGACAGTGAGGAGAGAGAACACAGGTGCAATCAGAGCTCTACCTACCTTTCTGAGGAGACCTGCCAGCTCTCAGGTCCTCAGAGGACAGCCCCCTCGCCACTCCAATCCCCTGTATATTGGTCCAATTGGGTCACAACCAATTGAGGAGAGCAGCATCCACTCTCCTCTCCGAGAGCCAGTCTATTACAGGGACCTGCCTACCTACTGGAGGTAGACACCATGATCTCAGGATCAGCCAACCCCTGGGGCAGGGAGTTTTCTTGAGCACCAAGGTCAACTGACAAAAGAAACAAACAGACAACACCAGGATCAATCAGATGACAAAAGGTCAGCGCAAGGATATGGATTAAAAAAAAAAAACAATAGGATGTCTCCAGATCATAGCAATAATGCTACAGACAACTCTGAACATCATAACACGGATGTGGAGAAAGAGTAACACTCCCCCATTGCTGGTGGAAGTGCAAACGTGTGCAACCACTTTGGAAATCAATCTGGAGATATCTTAGAAAACTGGGAATAATTCTACCTCAAGACTCAGCCATATATCCAAAAGATTCGAAACGAAACCACAAGGACATTGCCTCAACAATGTTCATAGCAGCTTTATTTGTAATAGCCAGAAACTGGAAGCAACCAAGGTGTCCTTCAACTGAAGAATGGATTTAAAAAAAAACTGGTATATTTACACAATGGAATACTACACAGCTATCAGAAATAAGGAAACTATAAATTTGAAACCAAATGGATGGAGCTAGAAAAGCTCATCCTAAGCGAGCTGACACAGTCTCAGAAAGATAAACATGGTATGTATTCCCTTTTAAATGGATATTCACCATACATCACAGGAAAACTATCCTACAACCCACACACCCAAATAGATAGGAACCTAGCATATCTATCCTAGGAAAAATTTTACCCACCATTGAGTCATGGAATCTGCTGCAGGATAGTGGAACACCACACCCTAGATAGTGTGCTATATCAAGCCCAAGTACAAATGGAAGCTCATGGCCCTCATATGACGCAAGATCTGAGGGAGTATGATATGTGAGGGCCCACCTCATCTGAGGAGAAGGAGAGTACCAAGTAGAGGAACAAGGAGGGAAGGAGGAAGGGAAGGAGGGAGGGATGAGGGAGGGAGGGAGGAAGGGAGGGAGGGAAGGAGAGAGGGAGAGAGGGAGGGAAGGAGAGAGGAAGGGAGGGGCCAGGAGGGTAGGAGGGAGGAAGCTATGTTCTAGAAGTAACTTGAGAAAACAAAATAATATATTTTAAGAAAAGAGTTAATAAGCTTAAAAATATAATAAAAATACAATATAATTTTTTCAAACTATAATTTACCAAAGGTATACTTGCCTTACTGGCATGAAAGGAAAATGGCCTTAATTTCATATTAGAATGTTAGACTGCAGGTGGTCACATAGATTACACAAACTTGAAAGCAGCTTAAAAGTTTTTTTTTGTTGTTGTTGTTGGTGGTGGTGGTTTTTTTTGTTTGTTTGTTTGTTTGCTTGTTTGTTTTTTGTAGATGTATAGGCTATTTTCATGGTTTGGCATTAAAAAGTGTGTAGTAGGTTTAAAATACTGTAAATAAATTAAAGGTTACTGCTGTTCAACCTGGTTTTCTAAACCTCCAAGAGTTGAAAAAACTTGGAGCTAAGGTAAAATACATGAATTGTGTGGTGTTTGCCAATGCCTTTAACCCCAGCAGAGACAGGAGGATCACTATACAGTTAGTTGTCTTATAAATTCTAGAGTTACAAGGAACAGGGTGGTGATGGTGCACACCATTAATCCCATCCTTTGAGAAGAATACACCCTTAATCCCAACACACTAGAGTCAGTAACTGGCAGATCTCAAGGTCAGACTGACACAAAACAAGCTCTAAATAGAGAAAAACTTCTATCCAGTGGTGGTGGAGCACATCTTTAATCCCATCAGTTGGGAACCACATGTGTTTGATCCCAATACTTAGAATGCAGAGACAGGCACATAGGATTTGGAAGGATTTAAGTTCAAAAGCTACTTAAAAAAGGTATGCTGAAATTCAAACAAATTGTCCTTTGAGATCTCAAAATATATACACTAAAGGTTTGTTTATCTCCAAAATATCAAAATAATTTCTTCTTTAATCCGAATTGAAAGATAATACTTTATATATTGTAAAAAAACAAATTTTCTCCAGGAAAAATATTACCTGACCCCCCCCCTCAAAAAAAAGGTAGTGTCCCAGAGTTAGAATTGGGTCAGGGCTCTGTTCTTATCTTTCCAGGGGATTTGAAGCACCCATCCAAGTAATCCAGGGACAGCTGGACAAAGGAAATCTCAGAAGAAAACAGATCAGACCCTAAAGAAGACAAGTAGCCCAGGAGATCCAGCCTTGCAGAATTCCTCAATAGCAGTTTCCTCAAAAGTCTACAACCACAACAACTCAAAATCACAAAGATTGTTCAGCTCCACAGACTGCTCCAGCAAGAATATCAGTAAAACCCTGAAGTTCAGCTTCTGTCTACAAACTTCTTAGGATATTTAAATAGCTGAGCACAAAAGGACTGAATGAACATCAAATGATTTTATTAACATTTTTAACCATTTTTCCATTCTTATTGGGGCCCCAAGCAGGTATACCAAGTCTCAAATCAGCAGGAAGACATTTTAAAGGAGTGACGTCCCATCCCTAGAAGGTGGGGAGGATGTTTTTCCCCTGCTTTGGTCATTTGATGGGTAATAGAAAATCTTGTTATTTAGGGGAACAGATTACAAACTGTTAAATGGTCTTGTTAAATAGGTTTTGGAGCTTAGAACCAGGGACGTCTCTCTTTTTATTTTCTGTATCCTTCTTTCTCTCCTATGTAGGAGTGAACAGACTTGAGAAAAAATGGGACATAGACATAATATAGGAAAGATCAAGAAAAAAGGACAGATTATTGAATATGCCCTTATACCTTTGTATATTGATACAAAATTAATATTATATTTGGCTAAATTGGTATTGATCTTTGTATATTAATGCAAAATAAAGATTGAATTGGCCTACATCGGTATTGATCTTTGTATATTGATACAAAATCAAGATCATATTTGGCCACAATGCAAAATTATATACTGATGCAAAATTAAGAGTAAAGATTTTTAAAGGGATTATACCTAGTAATGCTTAAAAATGAAATGTGCCTGCAGTTTCCAAAACTAAAAAATGACATACCAGTGGCTGCCTGGACAGTTCCCATTTTCTCTCCACACATTACAGCATCAATCTTCAGCCATTTGGCTCCATTTCTCTGACAGACATTGATTGTAGAGCAGGAATTATGAAGGACTTACCTACCCTGTCTTGGCAGAGCTAGGCTGTCGACTTACCTGCTTCCAAGTTTTGTCATTTTTGGACAGAAGTCTGTCTACAGTTGAAGCAAGGGGTTTTTCTTGCCAAGAGAACGGCTTACCACCAATTCAATCATCTCCCACTGGAGATTCTGCGATGCTCATCTTCTACTTGGAGTGAACTGTTCAGGCAGCCACTGGTATGTCATTTTTTAGTTTTGGAAGCTGCAGGCCCTGCACTTCCTATATAATCAGATATATTTATCCCTCTCAGGTCTCTGAGGTGGTTGAAGAATAGATAGCTAGAGTCTCATAGTTAAATTTTGAGTTGTTTAGGAATCAAGAGGGTGTTCTGGATCTAAGAAGATATTTTTAAAATTATAAGGCAAGTTAGTATGAAAGCTGAGTTAGATATAGAACTTTAAACACATGGAGATGGTTAGATAGTAGAATGTTAAAGTCAGGTGCCAAATACATATGGACTGGACATTGGTAATGTATGCTAAGCCATATAACTCTTATAATTGTGGCCTATTTATTTCTGTTGTTTTGAATTGTATTTATAGTTATAAGAAAAAGAACCATTTTTTGGACAGAAAGGGAGAGCTGTTGGGGGGAAAAAAGAAATACCTAAAACTAAAAAAAAAAAAAAAGAAGAAGGGAAGAGGATGGGGGGGTTGAGGGGGAAGAGGGTGGAATGGTGGAACTGGAGAGGGGAGTCGGGAGGGGATTTTGATTGAGATGGAACTTGAAGAAATAAAAAATAAATTATTAAAAAAATGAAATGTGAAGTTTTGGTCTTTTGCTACCAACTGTCATAAACTGCTTAGGATAATTAAGAAATGCAAACTAATAGTCATTCAAGCTTGTCATTTTGTTAGGTACGATGACAGTCTATCACAGTTATTTTCTAAGCTACTCAGAAATCAAGTTGCTAAAAGACAAGCAATATTTGCTATCTAAATATAAGAGATAGATAGGGCCTCTTCAAAAACCTCAAGAGATATTCAGAATATGGCATTCAAAGATGTTTTCTTAACTTTACATATTTTGATATCAAGAAATGTCAGCTCCTGACAGCACCACCTATTCTACTTCAAGTAGAAGATGAGCATCGAATAATCTCCAGTGGGAGATGGTTGAATTAGTGGCAAGTCTATCTCTTGGCAAGAAAAACCCTTGCTTCAACTGTAGACAGAATGTTGTCTAAAAAGGACAAAACTTGGAAGCAGGTAAGTTGACAGCCTAGCTCTGACAAGACAGCATAGGCAAGCCCTTCATAATTCCTGCTCTACAATCAATGTCTGTCAGAGAAACAGGGCCAATCAGCTGAATATTGATGTTGTAATATATGGAGAGAAAATGGGAACTGTCCAGGCAGCCACTGGTATGTCATTTCTTAGTTTTGGAAGCTGCGAGCCCTGCACTTCCTGTATAATCAGATATATTTATCTCTCTCAGGTCTCTGAAGTGGTTGAAGAATAGATAGCTAGAGTCTCATAGTTAAATTTTGAGTTGTTTAGGAATCAAGAGGGTGTTGGGGATCTAAGAAGATGTTTTTATAATGGTGATGCAAGTTAGTATGAAAGCTGAGTTAAATAAAGAAGCCTAAACTCATGGAGAGGGTTAGATAGTAGAATGTTAAAGTCAGGTACCAAATACATATGTACTGCACATTGGGAATGTATGCTAAGCCATATAACTCTCATAATTGTGGCCTATTTATTTCTGTTGTTTTGTATTGTATTTATTGTTATAAGAGAAAGAACCATTTGTTGGACTGAAAGGGGGAGCTGTTGAGGAGAAAAAAATATACATTAAACTTAAAAAAAAGGAAGAGGATGGGGAGTTGAGAGGGAAGAGGGTGGGAGAGTAGGACTTGAGGGAGAGTAGGGAGGGGATTGTGATTCAAATATAACTTGAAGAAATAAAAAATAAATTATTAAAAAAAGAAGCTTTGAGGTTCCAAGAAAACACAAAGTAAAGAGCACAGTCACTGTCCATATCCAAGAGAGTTAATTAAGGAGAAGATATGCTCTGCCTAGGGGAAGCATAGGAGTGGTAAAATCTATGTATGCATTTGATCTAATTCTTAGATTCAGCAAAAGATGAGGAAACCAGACATTTCTTGAGTGAAGGTGAACCATGTTCTTAAATCACAGAGAATAAATGTTCATGGGAACACCCGTGTCTTCACATAAGGAAGACAATAATAAGGTTTATATGATTCTGGAGTCTTGAAAAGTCCCTTTTGGCAGTGAAACGTCCCTTTTTCCCTCACTGGATTCTTAATATGCACAATTGTCATCGGTTCAGAAACCAGAGGTCCCTTGCATTTAGCATTAGATGTAGGGGCTCTTAGTAGAATTAATTCTGCACCAGCTATCTGTTTAGTCTTAGAGTTAAAGTCTGCAGCTATCTGAACTGCTGCTCTCTCTGTGCTTGCAAAATCCATTAGGTTCCAAATTACGAAGTTCAAATTTCTGCAGGTGTGTGCTTTGGAAGCTCACTGGTATTTCATGTACAATTTTTAATTCATTATACAGTTGTATAGCTTCTGACTTAGAATTTTAGAAGAGGATTCATACTTACCAAAAGGAATTGCTATGATGAGACCATCCATCAATTCTAGCATTCAGAATTTTCTTGGAGGGACCTCTGCTAGAGAAACATGCAAAACAAATCATTATTTGCGTTTATAATTCTCAATGACAAACCACCAGAGATCACATGTACTATATGTCTCTATAGTTCTTGTTCTTTAGATATTTTTCAAATTAAAGAGTCTTCAGCAAACCACTGGTGACTGTGATACCCATGGAATCCAAAGGCAGTAAGAATTTGTCTTGTGTCACTATGGGTCAGTGGTCTGTAACAGACAGGTAGAGAATTAGGACTAGAAAAGACTATGAATGTGGAATCAGTGATCACGGACTAATTCCTCATAAATTGAAACAGGATTGTGAATTTATTTTGTTAATAGTAATTCAACACTAATATTGATTATCTCCTGGGAAATAGACATTTATTTACTATGTGTTTAAAGGCTTGTGATCCAAGATATTGAATTTATTATAGTAGACATGAGCTCAAATTGACATTGTCATTGGAATATGTGGATCAACATTACCCATTTAAAGCTTGCTGCTCTATGAATCTTACATGCAGGGTGACTAGGGAAATTCCTTACACAAATAGAATTAATTCTTTTCTTGTTCCTTTCCTCAATATTTAACCTTAAGTTCTGATCAAGTGCTTAGGTTACTCTTCACTGTAAACTCAGCCCCAAGGCAACTTCCTGTTCCTTCAGTTTTTGACATGCTCCAGATATGGTCTGTGACACTGTGTCTTGCACAGTAATAGACTGCAGAGTCTTCAGATGTCAAATTGATGAGCTCTATGTAGGCTGTGTTGGATGCTGTGTCTGCATCAAGTGTGGCTCTGTCCTCAAACTTCTGTCCGTAGTTTTTTCTGCCAATACTTGGGAGTATATTTCCAATCCATTCAATACCATGCCCAGGCTTCTGCCTCACCCAACTCATATAGGAAATGGGAAAGCTCTCTGAGTCAAAATCCTTGCAGGATATCTTTACTGAAGATCCAGGACTCCTCAGTTCAGACCCAGACTGTTGCAGATGAGCCTGAGAGTAGATTCCTGTGGAGAGGAAACAGGATGGATGTTATTGTCACTGCATCAACTGTCTCCTCTTCATACCTTAGATTAGGGATCCACTGACTTGTACCTGTTGCCACCAGATAGAGCAAGATCCAACACCATTCCATACTGAGAATTTGTGTGCACAGGGCCTATGAACAAGACTGTACTGATGTGGTGCTCTGGGTGTGTGGACATCCTTATATTTACAGTCACAAAAAATAATTTACATATTCATGAGGGAGGGTAATTCTTAGATTATCACATCCAATAAATACTATCACATCTCTTTGCAACCATTTAAAATCTGGGACTTGATGGGAAAAGTTATCTGGATTTGCAAAGCTAGTACAGGAAGCTAAAGAGGAGCCCAGACAGTAAACTCCAAGCTTGCTTTATCCCTGTCTCCACATAACAATTTATTCTGGCTGTTAAAAAAGGAAGAAAGATAAGATATGAAACACTTTCCAGAATTCAAGAACAGACAATTACTCCATGTCTTGGTTTCAAGGGTCAATCTGCCAAGTCCAGAGACAGGGTTTGACTTAGTAGGCTCTATGGACGAGAAGGGATTTCTTTCTTCTGATGTCAGTGTGTCCCCTCCTAAAATGGGATTCCATAATGTCTATGTGAGAACTAGTACCCACACCCACAGATAGGACTAACCTTAGTAAAGAGCCTTAATTCTAAGTCATGACACATTCTTAACAATATGAAAAATCCAGGTTCTGATCTTATTCCAACACAACAGGCTTCAAATTGACCCGCATTTCTAGAAGCAGTTCTCTAATATCCACTCTAGTACAGTGATCTATGCTCACACATGTGCCCTTGATTTCAGTCTCCAAAGTATACCAAGCCCTTCTGCCTATTTTCTGACTTATTCTAGTCCCTAACTCTGTCAACCTTCCAGCATATTCTAGGCCTCCAAACAGCTGTCTACCTCTCATTACATTCTCTTCAATAATGTTAGCAGAAGTGATCTACTTTTCTTATTTTATTACATATACTATTTTACTAATTTTGGAAGAGTTTTTATTTTCATTCTCTCGTATATTATGTCCTGACCACAATTTTCCCTCTTTCCTCTCCTCCTTGTCCTTCCCTCTTTCTTTGCTTCATTCTTCCTTCATTTCCATTCAGTAAAAAAGTAGACCTCCTAGGGATATCAACTCAACATTAGCATATCAAGATGCAATAAGACCAGGCACCTCTCCTCATTTTAAGGTTGGACCAAAGCAACCCAGTAGGAGGAGAAGGGTCCAAAAGCAGCCACAAGAATCTGAGACAGACCCCACTCCCACTGTTACAAGTCCCAGAGGACCAACCTAAACAACCACTCCATATATACAGAGGGCCTAGGTCAGGCCCATCCAGGATCCCCAATCGCCCGTCCACTCTGTGAGCCACTGTGATCCCAGATTAGTTGATTCTGTAGGTTTGCTTGTAGTGTCCTCTGCCCCTCTAACTAGCATAATCTGTCCTCTCCATCTTCTGCAGGATTCCTCAAGCTCTGCCTAATGTTTGGTTGTGGGTCTCTGCATCTGTTTTCATCAGTTGCTGAATGAAGCCTCTCTGAATATGATTATGTTAGGCTTCTTTCTGCAAGTATTGTAAAATATCAAAACAAATCTTTTCATTGTTTTGTGTGTGTGTGTGTGTGTGTGTGTGTGTGTGTGTGTGTGTGTGTTGTAGCTTATTTGTTTGTTAGTTTTCCCTGTCAGGTATGGTCCTATCCTAGGTCTCTGAGCTATTCAACCTCTGGATCCTGGCCTTCCAGGTAGTGTCAGAGGTGGTCTCCCTCTTCTACCATGGGTTGCCAACTTGACACTACCTGAAAGGCCAGGATCCAGAGGTTGACCACAGCTTCTGTCCTACTTTTACCCGAGGACATCATGCAGGCAGGACGAATTGTAGGTTATAGATTTTGTGGCTGGGTTAGTGTCCATACCCCTCCACTGGAATTCTTGTCTGGTAAGAGGATATGACCCATTCAGGCTCCATATCACCAATTAAGAGGAGTCTTAGCTAGGGTAGCCTTCTTAGATTCCAGGGAGTTTCCATTGCTCTAGGATTCTGCCTTGAACTATAAATGCTTCCCAATTCTAATTGTCTCTCCCAGTACTTTTCCCTCCATCCTCCCCCTCGAATGATTCCTCCTGTTGCCATCCCCACCAATGATATCTGTTCTACTTCCCCTTCCCAGAGAGATTCATGTGTCCACCTTAAGTCCTTCTTACTTACCCTCTCTGGGTCCATGGATTGTATCATTATTATCCTTAAATCATAGCTAATGTACACTTATAAATGAGTACACACCATGTTTGTCTTTCTGGGTCTGGGTTACCTAAGTCAGGATTACCTTTGCTAGTTCTGCCCATTTATCTGCAAATTTCACAATGTTATTTTTTTAACAGTTGAGTAATAATCCATTGTGTAAATGTATCTCATTTTCTTTATCAAGTCCTTGGTTGAGAAACATCTAGTTTTCCTAGTCTCTGTCTATTACAAATAAACCTGCTATAAACATAGTTGAACAAGTCTCCTTGTGGTAGGATGGAGTGTCTTTTGGGTATATACCTAGGAGTGGTATGGCTGCATCTTGAGGTAGATCAATTCCTAATTTTTTGAGAAACCCTACCATATTAATTTCCATAGTGGATGTACAAATTTTCACTCCCGCCAACAATGCAGGAATGTTCCCGTTATTCTACATCCATGCCAATATGAGCTGTGTGCGCTGTCACTGGTGTCATTTATGTTATCCACTCTGACAGGTGTAAGATGGAATCTCACAGTCTTTTCGATTTACATTCCCACAATATCTAAGGCTGTTGAACATTTCTTTTAGAGATTTTCTGTCATCTGAGATTTCTCTGTTGAGAATTATGTTTAGATCTATACCCCAAATTTTAATTGGATTATTTGGTTTGTTAATGTCTAGTGTCTTGAGATCTTTATGCACTTTGGAAAACAACCCTCTATCACATGTGGGCTTGAAGAAAATCTTTTCCCATTTTGTAAGCTGCTTTACTGTCCTATAGATGGAGTCCTTTGCCTTAGAGGAGCTTTTCAGCTTTACGAGGTCCCATTTGTTAATTCTTGATCTTGTACATACATAACATTGTTCTGTTCAGTAAGTTATCTCTTGTGCCAATGAGTTCTAGGCTTTTCCCCACATTTTCTTCTGCTAGGCTCTCAGTCTGACTTTATTTTGAGGGGTTTGATCCACTTGGATGTAAGTTTGGTGCAGGGTGATAGATAATGATCTATTTGCATTTGTCTACATGCCAACACCCAGTAAGACCAGCCCCATTTGATGAGGATGCCTTTTTTCCATTGTATATTTCTGACTTCTTTATCAAATATCAGGTGTCCATAGTGTGTGAATTTATTTATGTGGCTTTAATTCAGTTCTGTTGTTGAATTGCTTCTGCATTTTGTATATGACGTTAAGCATGTTCTTTCAAGGTCTGTAAAGAATTGTGTTGTGATTTTACTGGGAATTGCATTGGATCTTTAGATTGCTTTTTGTAGCATAGTAATTTTTACTTTTTTAATATTTATTTTATAATTACTTCAGGTTACATCTCCATCGCAATGTTGTCTTTCCACCCCTCCCAGTCCCATCCTTCCACCCTCTACCCCCTATCCCTTCCATCACACTCCTCTGGAGTGGAGTGTCCCTACATAACAGTCACCCGCCCAAGTTCAGCAGTCATATGAGGGCCACGAGTCTCCTCATACATTGGGGGCTGACAAGGCAACACCACTAGGGCAAAGTGTCTCATTGACAGGAAAAAAGTCTATGTTCATGTTCCCTTTGCTGCATTCATTGTAGTATATTTATCTTATAATATATGGCTAAAATCCAACTATAAGTGAGTAGATGCCATGTGCATCTTTCTGAGCCTGGGTTAGCTCACTCAGGATGAGCTTCTCTAGTTCCATCCATTTGGCTGCAAATTGCATGATTTCGTTGTTTGTGGTTGTTGAGTAGTATTCCATTGTGTAGATGTACCACAGATTTTTAATCCATTCTTTGGTTGAGGGACATCTGGGTTGTTTCCAGTTTCTAGCTATTACAAATAAGGCTGCTATGAACATAGATGAGGAAACTTCCTTGTGATTCGGTGAGGAATCATTTGGTAATATACACAGAAGTGGTATGGCTGGGTCCCAAGACAAAGCTATTCCAAGTTTTCTAAGATAACTCCAGACTGACCTATATAGTGGTTGCACAAGTCTGCACTCCCACCAGCAATGAAGGAGAGTTCCCCTTTCTCCACACCCTCGCCAGCATGTGCTGTCATTTGAGTTTTTGATCTTAGCCATTCTGTCATGTGTGAGATGGAATCTCAGAGTCAACTTGAGTTGCATTTCTCTGATGATTAAGGCTGGACACACTAAATCTACTAGAAGAGAAAGTGGGGAAAACCCTTGACCTCATTGGCACAGGTGACAACTTCCTGAACAGAAAACCAACAGCTCAGGACCTGAGACCAACAATCAACAAATGCGACCTCATGAAACTGAAAATCTTCTGTAAGGCAAAAGACACTGTCATTTGAACAAAACAGCAGCCTACAGATTGGGAAAAAAATCTCCACCAATCCCACATCTGACAGAGATCTAATATCCAAAGTTTACAAAGAGCTCAAGAAATTAAATGCCAATAAGCTAAATAATTCAATCAAAAAATGGGGAACAGAGCTAAACAGAGAATTTACAAAGGAGGAATTTGTAATGGTCCAGAGACACTGAAGAAATTTTTACTTTGTTAATCCTACCATTCCATAACAAGCATGAGAGATTTTCTGTCTTCTGATATTTTCTTCAATTTCTTTCTTCAAAGACTTGAGGTTTTTGTCAGAAATATCTTTCACCTGATTGTTTAGAGTTTCTCAGGGTTCTTATTTTCTATTTGAGGAATTCATTATACTATGAGATTATTTCTCTTCATGGTGACTGACAAGTCCTTTGAATTGTGTCATTTTTGTTTCTGTAGCATTCCCAGGAGAGTGTCATTTATTTTGGGAACTAACTTGACATAGCAGATGGCTTCCTCCATTGGTATGTGGTTAGCTGAGAAGGCTAAACTCTGGAAAGAATCAGAACTCCCCTCTCTGCACCTGCTTCTCAGGATCTTCACAACTGATTTATTTAGATGTTTTCTTGTCTCTGACTCTTGGAAACACATATTTAGCAATATTATTGATTACATAGACATAGAAAGAGTATAGAGCATGAGGGCCTTGTACTTACAGAGAAACACTAACAAAAAGCAAACAAACTGGAATAGAGAAAAACAAACAAATAGAAAAACAGCACCAGAAACAAAGCACAGGAAACACATGTGGACACAGAGACACACAAGTTCACAAACACTCTGCAGCCCAAGGATGAGCAGCAGGAATGCAATGGATTTTGAGGGTTGATGCTGCATCAGTATAAGTCCTTGTTCTATTAAAGGTAAATGATTATAGGGCTGATTACTGGGACTAGAAAGGAGTAAATATGGGACCAAAGCTACATGCATAATATCAGAACTTACCTTAATGAACACGGAAATACATTGAGTTGATAAATGTTCTCTGTGAAAAGGGATTTAATAATACTTTTGTCCAATTTACTGGAATTACACTTATGTGGCAGTGCTTTATGATATAAATATCTCTTACATTCTACGAAAGTGGAACCTGTGCTGCATCATACAGCCAGAGTGAACACAAACATGAAGTCACTGAAGACTTAAAACTGTGAAAGGAGTTTCTGTTTGCCCAGAAGCTGATGATCTGAACTTTGCATGTCAAATTCATGTTACACTTTTTCCTCAGCTAACCCAACAATAGTTCCCATCACTTAGAATCCAGAGATACTTTCACCATGCATAATCACAGTTTTCATTTTTATTGGTTTATTGAAGAAGATTCATGTCAATGAAGGTGATCACTGAAGAGATTGACAAGGTATGGTGTACTCTAGGGCCATCTTAATTCAACACCATTTCATTCACAGATATTCTTATGCAAAGTTGACAAATGTACTGTAGGACTCTGAGGAGGAGGCACAAAAAATGGATACATAGAATGATTATTTCTGAGTGAATCTCCAGGGAAATCTTCTCTGTCATCTCAGTCGCCGGACAGCTTCCTGCTCCTCCAGGTTTCTGCAACACTCAGGAAATGGTTGCAGCACTGTGTGTCATACAGTAATAAACTGCAGAGTCCTTAGATGTCAGGCTGTGCAGCTTCATGTGGGCTGTGCTGGAGGATGTGTCTGCAGTCAGTGTGGCCTTGCCCTTAAACTTCTGAGCATATTCACTATGATCAGTTACAGGAATGATAACTCCAATCCATTCCAGCCCCTGTCCAGGCCTTTGCTTCACCCAGTGCATAGCAGAGCTGGTGAAGGTATAGCCAGAAGCCTTGCAGGACACCTTCACTGAGTCCCCGGGCCTTACCAGCTCAGGCCCAGACTGCTCCAGATGGACCTGGGAGTGGACACCTGCAGAGAGAAAGGCAGAATGGATGTCATTATCACCTGAGTGTATGGCCCCTCCTCAATTATGGAACTGGGAGCCCCTTACCTGTAGCTGTTGCCACAAGGAAGACAATGATCCAGCCCCATCCCATAGTTAGGTCCTGTGTACTGGATGACTGTAGAGAAGACAGTGATATCTTGCTGTTCAGGGTGGACATCACTGTATTTACCACCACAAACTCATGTGATTTGCATATTCATGAGAAGTGTATGTCTTAGATAAGAACTTAATCAGCTGGAAAAGAAGGAGGTAGAGGACATCTGGTTCAGACTGGAGGATGCTGAGGTACAAGTTCTTATCCTCTCTGAGGAAATGCATCCCATTCCTCTTTCCTGAGTCCTGTGAAGATGCTGTGGATGTCACATCAGGGCCTCAGCTCTCAGTAGATTTCCAGCCTGAAACAGTTGCTCCACTTGTGAAAAGGTTATCAGATGGTGATTGTGATGATGAAGATGATGATGATTGTGATGATGATGATATTGAAGGGGAAGTTCAAAATCCACTAAGTTTGAGAACTTGCAGCCTCCTTTCAATACTTACAATTAACATTCAGCTTTCCAGCATGTTATATACTAACAAATTCACCCAAATGATCAAAAGTCAATATGTTTCAGAAATATTTGCACATAAATGATTATGGCAGCAGGATCATGATAATTAAATATTGTTAATGAATGATATATCAGTTAACAAAGATTACATCAAAAAGATATGGTTATATATACAACACAACAGAATATTTTAAGCAGAACAGAATGAGAAACTTACATCACTTGTAGGAAAATGGATGCAACTGGAAGTAATTGTATTAAGATCACATCAGAATCACAGATGTTAAATGAGTCTCTCATTAGTAGTTCTTAGATACTGCACTGTTATATAGAATTATATATACAAATACATAATGATATATAAATGAAACTGGTGTAATAATGTGAAAAATAGGAGAGGCAAGAAAAAGAAGGGTGCATATTATAGGGGAAATACAGGTACAAAACACCCTTGTATCAAAATTCTAAACATATGTAAAATTGTTTTTTCTACTTTGAAAGATGATTTATATTCTATAAAATTTTCATTCATACATGAAATACATTATGATAATATCTGCTTTCACTATGTCCCTCTGGTTTCCCTTGGACCTTCCAATAATTTCCCTCCCAACATTTGGTCCTCTTTTGTTACATTAACTAGTAACACAGTGAGTCCAATAAGGTCTATCCTTATACACATACATGGGGTCATTCACTACTCTATAGGGAAACTACAGAAACATTCCAAAAAAGTCATTATGTAATTCTCATTAATCCTTGAATGCCAGTAGACCCTCAGCTTAATGTGGGCCCTGAGGAGTTCCTCCCCATCCATGCTATAACATTTTTTAATTGTTATGCTATGTTTAGTGGTGAGAACAGAGCACATGTGTACCAAGGTGTATGTGCAATATTCATAGGACAACTTAGAGAACTTAGTTCTTGGATTGTACCATGTGGGTAAAAGCAATCAAACTGATAGTGCTAAGCTTGCCAGGAAACACTGTGATCCCCTCAGCTGTCATGGGCTTTAATCCTGTAACTTCACTGGTTTTATTTATTTAGGTCTTGTGCTAGTAACAATAGCTGCTGAGAGTTCATGTGTGCAATGGTCATAGCAAATCCTCAGATGCCATTCATGCCTATCCATCCCACATTCAGACTCATACATACTTTCCAATCTCTTGTGGTTGTCCTTGAGTTTTGGGTGGGACATTTGTACAGATGACTCATCTGTGGTTGGATACATAGACTTTAATTCTCAGCACCTTGAGTATTTATGAGAGTCTTCATCAATTCTTTACACCCTGCACACAGAAGCTTCTGTGATTGAGGCTGACAGCAACAGTAATCTACTGAATATAAAGAGAAATATTACAAGACAGTTAGACAACTTGACCATCAACAGTACTACTAGGACCTACTAGGCCTAATATCATCTCTAGCCATGGGTTTTTGACCATGTTTACTTGAGATGATGTCGTTCCTATGTAGCAATCCATGAATCCAATTACAACAAAGTTGGTCACTACATAACAGTCAGGCACTAGTGGGTACATCTTACCTGAAGGCTGATACTGTAGACTGCAAGGTCGGTACCACGTGAGGTCACTGGTGTTTTTGCTCTTCTTCAAGGCTGCATAACACCATTGTGCACTATGGAACCTAGGACACAGGTAGACACTCCTGGTCAGTTGAAGGTTGGTTTCTCTATGTCCTGTATCAAGTTCTTAGCGAAGAGTAAAATGAAGATTAAAAGGACTTTAATGTTCCAATTTCACCTCAGTCAGATGATGATAAGCAAGAATACAATGTATGTGGACATGGATGTGGAATAAGTGTAATCCTTAATCATTGTTGATGTGTACACTAGTGTAGTGACTTTGGAAATCAGTTTTTAAAATGTTATGAAACTAATAAATAAAACTATCCTTTGTCCCAGCTATGTCTCTCCCAATCACATACTCAACTGACTCTGTATAGTATTATAGAGGCACTTATACATACATTTTCATTGCTGCTCCCTTCATAGCATCTGGGAATTGGAATCTATCTAGAATTACAAGGACAAATAGATATTGGCAATTCAGTATATGTGGAAAATGGAATATTACACAGTTGTAAAGCATGAATTATGAAGTCTATAGGTCAGTGATGAACCAGGAAAAATATGCTGAGTGAGGTCAACCAGATCAACAAAGACAAATGCTTCATATTTTCATTTATATGCTTTCCCCTTTAAATATTTGTTAATGTTTGTTTAATTTGTAGAATGCAGGAGACTAGAAATGGGCCATTAGAAAATTATGTAGTAAAATAGAAACAAAATGAAAGCAGACAATGCAGATAGATAAGGGAGATTGTTTCAAACACAGAGTGGTGTTAGAAAATGAAGAAATGAGACATTTGTTTGGAATAAGCCAAATTTAAGTGGTACAACAAAAGTAAGATGAAATCTAGTATCTTTCAATGAAAACAGAAAACAAAATTTTAGAGAATATAGAAGGTATGTGGCCTGATGAAATAAACCATGGTTGCTAGGACTAAAGGAAAGTGCATTTTGGAATAAAGAGAAACATAAGTTACAAATTTATTTCTATAGTAAAATGTTGAGAACTAATGAACAGTTCATAGTTGTCTAGAATTCATTTTCAAATATCTTTCTGTTGCATTGATGAGATAATTTTATGTTCAGATTATAGTGTGGGTTTATGGATTTGCACATAAACTATTTTTAGCAAAACAATAAATTAAAGTCTATGAAAAACTGGTGATATACATATAAGAATAGTAATCTTTATTTCTTCATATCATATCAGTGGTCTGGTTCTGGCCATGCTCTATGTTTATATGAGATATATGCTTACAGAAAACTGAGTAGAAATCACATGATTGAGCTTTGAGTTTTGTTTTAACTTAGGAATCTTTGAACAGAGATACCTCCATGGGTAGACAATGCTCCTCCGAGAAGACACGAGTTATTAGTTGAAAAATTCAGTGCTGGGTACAAGAAAATCACTATGAATTAATATCAGAGAGGCCCCACAGGTGCCAAAAACCGTGTGAGGTTTTGTCATTGCTCTTCGATGCTGACAATGACTACATATTTAGGCCTCATTTTTGAGAAAGTATTTAAACACTGACTAATTATAGGATCCACAGGGACTGGATGACTCCAGGGAAACTGTCTTCCAGACATAACAGGATTCATCCAAATAGGAAGCTACAGAGACTGACAGCATGCACAGGGTCTGCACAGACTCCATCCAAATGGAGACCCAATGTGGAGGGAGGGACATGGCCACAAATCCTCACTATTGACCAAGAAGTTTCTGAAATTGACACTTGCAAAGGAAAAATTAGTTTTCTGCAATGTAACATTGTTGGATTTATTAAGGATGGATACCTGTAAAGGAATAGAAAGCCAACACAAAAAGAACTCAACAGTATTTTTGTAGATAGTTTTCTTGTATCATTTTGTTTGTGCATTTCACTGTCTCTCTCTTGTCTTTTGTCTATAATTCATGGTTACAGAGTTGTATTATTATGGGTTTTCTTGTGCATGTGTGTGTGTCTTTGTTTTTTTTAACTCTTTTTTATCTATTTTTAAAATTCTTTCTATTGCTTTGTTTTCTACATAAATAATTAAAGGGTTTGTAGTTGGGTGAGTGGTTGAGATTCTAGGATAAGTTCAGGGAAGGAATCAATGATCACAATGTATTGTATGAATTTTTTCCAAAACATATAAAAAAGAAATAAAAACATTAAAACATAAATCTTTGAAGTATCAAAATGAATCTTCACTGTGTTTAAGTGTGGAAACATTACACATCAATCACAGCAGGTAAAGGTCAGCTAATAGACTTAAGAAAGGAAATCACCCTGTAGGTTGCTGTTTTGTTCTAATGACAGTGTCTTTTGCCTTACAGAAGCTTTTCAGTTTCATGAGGTCCCATTTATTTATTGTTGATCTTAGATCCTAAGCTGTTGTTGTTCTGTTCAGGAAGTTGTCACCTGTGCCAATGAGTTCTAGGCTTTCCCCTGTGTTCTCTTCTATTAAATTTAATGTGTCAGGCTTTATGTTATGTTCTTTGATCCACTTGGACTTAAGTTTTGTGCAGAGTGATGAGTATGGGTCTATTTGCATTCTTTTACCTGTTCACATCCAGTTAGACCAGCACCATTTGTTGAAGATACTGTCCTTTTTCCATTGTACAGTTTTGGCTTCTTTGTCAAAAATTAAGTGATCATAGGTTGTGGGTTTATTTCTGGGTCTTCAATTCAATTCCATTAACCCACTGGTCTATTTCTATACCAGTACCATGCTGTTTTTATTACTATTCTCTGTAGTACAGCTTGAAATCAGGGCTGGTGATACCTCCAGATGTTTTTTTATTGTACAGGATTGATTTAGCTATTCTGGGTTGTTTTTTTTTTTATTCCATATGAAGTTGAGAATTGCCTTTCCAGGTCTATAAAGAATTGTGGTGGTATTTTGATAGGAATTGCATTGAATCTGTATATTGCTTTTACAGAATGGCCATTTTTATTATGTTGATCCTACCTATCCATGAGCATGGGAGATCTTTCCATCTTCTGATAGCCTCTTTAATTTCTTTCTTCATGGACTTGAAGTTCTTGTCATACAGGTCTTTCACTTGCTTGGTTAGAGTTACCCTCAGGTATTTTATGTTGTTTGTGGCTATTGTGAAGGGTGTTGTTTCCCCAATTTCCTTGTGAGCCCATTTATCTTTTGTATAAAGAAAGGCTTCTGATTTTTTTGAGTTAATTTTGTATCCAGCCACCTTGCTGAAGGTGTTTATCAGTTGTAGTAGTTCTCTGGTGGAGTTTTTGCGGTGACTTATGTATACTATCATATCATCTGCATATAGGGATAATTTGACATCTTCCTTTCCAATTTGTATCCCTTTGATCTATTTTGGTTGTCTTATTGCTATGGCTAGAACTTCAAGTAATTAAACACCAAGAAACCAAATAATCCAATGAAAAAATGGGAAACAGAACTAAACCTAGAATTCACAAAAGAGGAATCTCAAATGGCCGAGAGACACTTGATGAAATGCTCAACATCCTTAACCACCACAGAATTGCAGCTCGAGATGACTATGAGATTCCATCTCACACCTGTCAGAATGGCTAAGATCAAAAACTCAAATGACAGCACATGCTGGTGAGGTTGTGGAGAAAGGGGAACACTACTCCATTTCTGGTGGGAGTGCAAACTTGTACAACCACTTTAGAAACCAGTCTGGCGATATCTTAGAAAACTTGGAATAGCTCTACCTCAAGACCCAGCCATACCACTTCTGTGTATACATCCAAGTGATTCCTCACCAAACTTCAAAGATGTTTCCTCATCTATGTTCATAGCAGCCTTATTTGTAATAGCTAGAAACTGGAAAAAACCCAAAAAAAAAAAAAAAAAAAAAAAAAAAAAAAAAAAAAAACTATGGTACATCACACAAGGGAATACTACTCAGCCATCAGAAACAAGGAACTTGCAATTTGCAGCCAAAGGAATGGAACTAGAAAAGCTCATCCTGAGTGAGCTAACCCAGACTCAGAAAGATGCACATGGCATCTATTCACTTATAATTGGATTTTAACCATATACAGTACAGGATAACTATTCTACAACCAACACACCAAAAGAAACAGGAACATAGACTTTGTTACCTGTTAATGAGACACTTTGCCCTTGTGGTACTGTCATGCAGGCCCCCAGTACATGACAAAGCTCTTGTCCTCATATGACTGCTGAACTGGGGTGGGGGGGACTGATATGTAGGGACACTCCACTCCAGAGGAGTAGGATAGAAGGGAACGGGGTAGAGGCTGGGAAGATAGGACTGAGAGGGATTAAAAGAGGCACTGTGATAGAGATGTAACTTGATGTAATAAATAAATATTTAAAAAAGAAAGAAAGGAAACCACAGAGTCTCCTCCACACCAACCTCTTCTCTCTACCCGGGATTCTTGGCTCCATTGTGCCCTCTGCTGGTTCTGAGTTCCTCTACAGGTTTGTCATTGTTTACCCTAAAGTTGCCCAGTCTGGCTTGAACAGTAACATATCCCTGCAAGTTCAGTGCTCACAGAGCTCAGCTTCAGGGAGAAATGGCTATTGTTTACATGGGGATGCTGACTGATGTTTCAGAGACTGAATTTAAGTTGTTTCTGTATTATCATCAAGGTCCATCTCAAAGCCAGGCTCTTTCCTAGTGGTGGTTGGATCCAGCTCTAGTGGTTCCCACTTGTAATAAGGTGAGAACGGGAGACATCAGTGTCTTTCTTGCCTTCATCAGACTGTGTCTGGACCAGAGCACCTGAGGACAGAAGGATCACAACAAATCTTATACTCATATGCAGTCCTCCATGTGTCCATGTATGGATTGCTGGGACATCAGATATAAGAGTTAACAAAAAAAGAGTAGGAACCACATTGGTAAAAGTTAACATTTTCAAAAAGTAACTTCACATAGAGAAGGAAGTAGATATCAAGCAAATATATGCTGTGACTCAATATGTTTCCCATAATGCATTTGCATTTAGTGGGAGGGGGAGAGAGAGGAAATCTCCCTGACAAGGATCCTCACGGTGGAAGATATGGGTGCTTAGAAAGAAGCTTTATCTCTGTCCATTTTTCCACTTCTGGGTCCTCTATTCCTGGACAAGCCATGTGTTAGTAAAGCTTTTCAAGAGGTAAATGTTTTCACTAATGAAGGATAGATTCGGAATATTCTCCCAGGAATGAGAGAAACCAACAGCATTTTGAAGGAATATGTGTACGTGTGTGTTTAAATGTTTGAAGTACACATGCACGTGTTACAACAAAAATACAAACTACACATATTCAGACTATTCATGTATATTTTGCTCTAATATCTGATTCACCCATCAGATGCACCTAATATTGCAGCATACAAGGAACTTAGACCCATTGAGTACACGTCTTCTCTTCTACCACTGATCAGAACAAATGTGATGTCAGGTCACAGGACAGCATCTTCGGGGCATCAACGTCTTCTCATTATAGAGGAACAGTTATCCCTACAATCCAGAGTGCTAGATGGTTTTATCTTGGCATTTCAGAGTCCCTCCTATGCAGGGTAATGTCTATAAGACTGGAGTTCATACTCCAGTATGGGGGATGCTGATGGTTATTAAAAGTTGCTATGGACAGGAACACATGCCACCTTAAGTAATATGGATTTACATAGACATCCTTATCTTATAATACAATCGATTCAAAAAGTTCTTGACTCTATGATATTGTAAATATGTAGTTATGAGCTTATTATCCTAAGGTAAACTAATATGAATATCACAGTACTTGCTGCTCTGGTGCTATGTCTGTTGAAATGTTCAGGTGTTTTCATTGAATACATGAACAGATGGATTTCTAGAATTTTTCCTTTCTCCCTTTCTTTTTTTTTTTTAATTTTCTGGCTTGTAGCCAGGTAATAGAGTTTTTTTTCTTTAAATCTGAGCTGTTTTTTCCCTACTGTTGTAACATTCTTTATTATTCTTTTTTATTAATAAATAAATTTATTTATTTATTGCTTCAGGTTACATTTCCATCATATTGCCTTCTTTTCCCCCTTCTCAGCCATGCCCTCCCACCCTCTACCCCTAACGCTTCTATCCCACTCCCTGGAGTGGAGTGTTCCTACATAACTGTCCCTCGCCCCAGTTCAGAAGTCATATGAGGGCCAAGAGCCTCCTCCTACACTGGGGGCCTACAAGGCAGCACCACCAGTGAAAAGTGTCTCATTGTCATGGAGGGAAAACTAAAAAACAAACCAAAAACCAATAAACAAACAAAAACAAAACAAAAAAATAAATAAAAAGTCTATGTCCATGTTCCCTTTGGTGCGTTAGTTGTAGTATATATATCCTATACTATATAGCTAAAATCCTACTATAAGTGAATAGATGTCATATGCATCCTTCTGAGTCTGGGTTAGCTCACTCAGGATGAGCTTCTCTAGTTCCATCAATTTGGCTGCAAATTGCATAATTTCATTGTTTCTGATAGCTGAGTAATATTCCATTGTGTAGATGTACCACAGTTTTTTAATCCATTCTTCAGTTGAGGGACATCTGGGTTGTTTCCAGTTTCTAGCTATTACAAATAAGGCTGTTATGAACATAGATGAGGAAACTTCCTTATGATTCCATGAGGAGTCATTTAGATGTACACCCAGAAGTGGTATGGATGGTTCCTGAGGCAAAACTACTCCATGTTTTCTAAGATATCGCCATACTGACCTCCACAGTGGTTGCACAAGCCTGCATTCCTACCAGCAATGTATGATGATTCCCCTTTCTCAACACCCTGGCCAGCATGTGCTGTCATTTGAGCTTTTGATCTTAGCCATTCTGACAGGTGTGAGATGGAATCTCAGAGTCATCTTGAGTTGCATTTCTCTGATGATTAAGGATGTGGAACATTTATTCAGGTGTCTCTCGGCCATTAGGGATTCCTCCTTTGTGAATTCTCTATTTAGCTCCATCCCACATTTTTTGATTTGATTATTTGGTTTCTTGGAATTTAATTTCTTGAGTTCTTTATAGATTTTGGATATTAGGCCACTGTCAGATGTGGGGTTGGTGAAGATTTCTTCCCAGTATGTAGGCTGCTTCCTTGTTGGAATGACAGTGTCTTTTGCCTTACAGAAGCTTTTCAGTTTCATGAGGTCCCATTTATTGACTGTTGGTCTTAGAACCTGAGCTGTTGGTGCTCTGTTCAGGAAGTTGTCACCTGTGCCAATGAGTTCGAGTGTTTTTCTCACTTTTTCTTCTAGTAGATTTAGTGTGACCGGCCTTATGGTAAGGTCTTTGATCCACTTGGACTTAAGTTTTGTACAAGCTGATAAGTATGGGTCTAATTTCATTCTTTTACAAGTGGACATCCAGTTGGACCAGCACCATTTGAGAAGATGCTGTCCTTTTTCCATTGTGAGGTTTTGGCTTCTTTGTCAAAAATTAGGTGCCCATAGGTATGTGGTCCATTTCTGGCTCTTCAATTCGATTCCATTGATCTACTGGTCTGTTTCTATACCAATACCATGCTGTTTTTACTACTATTGCTCTGTAGTACAGCTTGAAATCTGGGATGGTGATAACTCTAGATGTGTTTTTATTGTACAGGATTGATTTAGCTATTCTGGGTTTTTTGTTATTCCATATGAAGTTGAGAATTGCCTTTTCCTGGTCTATAAAGAATTGTAATCCCAGCACTTGGGAGGCAGAGGCAGGCGGATCTTTGTGAGTTCGAGGCCAGCCTGGTCTACAAAGTGAGTCCAGGAGAGCCAACAATACACAGAGAAACTCTGTCTCGAAAAACCAAAAAAAAAAGAATTGTGGTGGTATTTTGATAGGAATTGCATTGAATCTGTATATTGCTTTTACAGAATGACCATTTTTATTATGTTGATCCTACCTATCCATGAGCATGGGAGATCTTTCCATTTTCTGATGGCCTCTTCAATTTCTTTCTTCATGGACTTGAAGTTCTTGTCATACAGGTCTTTCACTTGCTTGGTTAGAGTTACCCCCAGGTATTTTATGTTGTTTGTGGTTCTTGTGAAGGGTGTTGTTTCCCCAATTTCTTTGTGAGCCCATTTATCTTTTGTATAAAGAAAGGCTTCTGATTTTTTTTTTTTTGAGTTAATTTTGTATCCAGCCACCTTGCTGAAGGTGTTTATCAGCTGTAAGAGTTCTATGGTGGAATTTTTGGGATCCCTTATGTATACTATCATATCGCCTGCAAATAGGGATAATTTGACTTCTTCGTTTCCAATTTGTATCCCCTTGATCTCTTTTAGTTGTCTTACTGCTCTAGCATGAATTTCAACTACTATATTGAAGAGATATGGTGAAAGTGGACATCCTTGTCTTGTCCCTGAGTTTAGAGGAAATGCTTCAAATTTCTCTCCATTTAATTTGATGTTGGCCACTGCCTTGTTGTATATTGCCTTTAATATTTCTAAGTAGGGTCCTTTTATGCCCGTTTTCTCCAGAACTTTTAGCATGAAGGGGTGTTGGATTTTGTCAAATGCTTTTTCTGCATCTAGAGAGATTATCATGTGGTTTTTTTCTTTCATCTTGTTTATATTGTGAATTACGTTGATAGACTTTCGTATGTTGAACCATCCCTGCATTCCTGGGATGAGGCTTATTTGATCATGGTGTATGATATTTTGATGTGTTCTTGAATTCGGTTTGCTAGTATTTTA
>CAJQZJ010001511.1:22161170-22271150 GCA_907164525.1 Lophiomys imhausi
CTTTCACCAATAGCCTCTCATAGACTCTCCTCATGGTTCCAAGCCTCAACTTCTTTGCCTGACACCTTCAGTCCTGGGACATAAATTTCCCTTGAGACTGTACTTTCAAAAACTACACTTTTCACCAATTTACACAAATTACACTTGTGTGGCAGTGCACAATGATAGAAATATCTCCTACATTCTGAGAGAATGGATCTTCTGCTGGACCACACATCCAGAGTTAACAATATACCTTGAAGAAACTTAAGAATTAACACTACAAGGGAATATTTTTTAATGTTTATTTAGTACTTCAAGGCACATCTCTATCACAGTGCCCCCTCCACCCCTCCTCATATACTGGGGGCCTACATGGCAGCACCACTAGGGCAAATTTTCTCATCAACAAAGTCTATGTTCCTGTTCCTTTTGGTGTGTTGGTTGTATAATAGTTTTCCTGTATTATATGGCTAAAATCCAATTATAAGTGAATAGATGTCATGTGCATCTTTATGAGTCTGGGTTAGCTCACTCAGAATGAGCTTTTCTAGTTCAATCCATTTGGTTGCAAATTGCATGATTTCATTTTTTCCAATATCTGAGTAGTGTTCCATTGTATAGATGTACCACAGGATTTTTTTTTTTTTGTCCATTCATTGATTGAGGAACATCTAGGTTGTTTCCAGTTTCTAGCATTTACAAATAAGGCTGCTGTATACATTGACAAGGAAATGTCCTTGTGGTTTGGTGAGGAATCATTTGGATGTATACCCAGGAGTGGTATGGCTAGGTCTTGAGGTAGAGCTATTCCAAGTTTTCTAAGATATCGCCAGACTGATTTCCATAGTGGTTGTACAAGTTTGCACTCCCACCAGGGATGGAGGAGTGTTCCTCTTTCTTCAAAACCTTGCCACCATGTGCTGTCATTAGAATTTTTGATCTTAGCCATTCTGACATGTGTGAGATGGAATCTCATAGTCCTCTTGAGTTGCATTTCTCTTATGATTAAGGATGTTGAGCATTTCAAGTATCTCTCATCCATTAGAGATTCCTCTTTTGTAAATTATCCATTTAGCACTGTTTCCAATTTTTTGATTGGATTATTTGGTTTCTTGGTGTTTAATTTTGGAGTTCTTTATAAATTTTAGGTATTTTCCCTCTCTCTGATGAGGGGTTGGTTATGATCTTTTCCCAATCTGTAGATTGCCGTTTTATTCTAATGACAGTGTCCTTTGCCTTAGAGAAGCTTTTCAGTTTCATGAGGTCCCATTTATTGATTGTTGTTCTTAGACCCTGAGCTATTGGAATTCAGTTCAGGAAGTTTTCACCTGTGCTAATGAGATTGAGACTTTTCCCCACTTTCTCTTCTATTAGACTTAGTGTGCCTGGTTTTATGTTAAGGTCTTTGATCCACTTGTATTTAAGTTTTGTACAAGGTGATAAGTATGGTTCTAGTTTCAATCTTTTACATGTCAAAATCCAGTTAAACCAGCACCATTTGTTGAAGATGCTGTCCTTTTTCCATTGTACAGTTTTGGCCTCTTTGTGGAAGATTAAGTGACCATAGGTGTGTGGGTATATTTCTGAGTCTTCAATTTGACTCCATTGATCAACTGGTCTGTTTCTATACCAGTATCATGCTGTTTTTATTAATATTTCTCTGTAGTATATCTTGAAATCTGGGATTGTGATACCTCCAGATTTTTTTTTTTATTGTACAGGATTGATTTAGCTATTCTTGGTATTTTGTTATTCCATATGAATTTAAGAATTATTTTTTCCAGGTGTAATGAATTGTGTTGGTATTTTGATGGGATTTTCATTGAAAATGTATATTGCTTTTCTCAGGAAAGCCATTTTTATTATGTTCATTTTTACCTATTATCCGCATGGGAGATCTTTCCATCTTCTGATGTCCTCTTCAATTTCTTTCTTCAAGGATTTGAAGTTCTTGCCATACAGGTCTTTCACTTCCATGGTTAGAGTTACCCCCAGGTATTTTATATTTTTTGTGGCTGTTGTGAAGGGTGTTGTTTCCCTAATTTCTTTCTCAGCCCATTTATCATTTGTATAAAGAAGGACTTCTGATTTTAATCAATTTTGTATACAGCCACCTTAATGAAGGTATTTCTCTCAACCCAAAAAGAGCCTACGGCCAGATGGTTCAAGCACACACATACCAGACATTCAAAGAACAGCTAATACCAATACTGTTCAAACTCTTCCACAATACAGAAACAGAAGGAACACTGCCAAACTCATTCTATGAGGCCACAGTCACCCTGATTCCTAAACCACACAAAGACCTAACAAAGAAAAAGAACTTCAGACCAATTTCCCTCATGAACATAGACACAAAAATACTTAATAAAATACTGGCAAACCAAATCCAAGAACACATCAAACGTATCATACACCATGATCAAGTAGACTTTATCCCAGGAATGCAGGGGTGGTTCAGCATACGAAAATCCATCAAGGTAATTCACCATATAAACCAGCTGAAAGAAAAACAACACATAATCATCTCACTAGACGCTGAAAAAGCATTTGACAAAATCCAGCACCCCTTCATGCTGAAAGTCCTGAAGATAGCTAGCACACAAGGACCATAACTAGAAATAATAAAAATATACAGCAAGCCAGTAGCCAACATCAAATTAAATGGAGAGAAACATAAAGCATTTCATCTAAACTCAAGGACAATGCAAGGATGTCCACTTTTGCCATATCTCTTCAACATAATACTTGAAGTTCTAGCTAGAGCAATAAGACAACTAAAGGAGATCAAAGGGATAAAAATTGGAAAGGAAGAAGTCAAATTATCCCTATTTGCAGATGATATGATAGTATACATAAGTCACATTAAAAACTCCACCAGAGAAATCCTTCAATGGAAGTTTTAATTTGCCCAGATGTTGTTTATTTGGATTTTACTTGACAACGGCAAATTATATTTTATTCCAAGCTACTCCAACAAAAATTCCAGTCTCTCAGCATTCAGAGATAATTTCTTCATAATGTACTATCTCAGTTTTCCTGTTTTTATTTTCTTATGGAGTAAGAAACATGCCTGTAGGGAGTTAGATAAATTAAATTAGATTTAGAAAAATATATAGGGGGTTCTGATACTGTCTCTTAATTCGGGGCATGAAGATCATTGTCAGCATGTGGACTAAAAACTTGAAACAAACAGGAGACTTAATAGACTGAAAAACAAGGTTGAAGTCAGGAAAAATAGGAAATACACAATGGACTGAAAAACAAGGTTGTCAGAAAAACAGGAAAGACTTAATAGACTTAAAGAAACAAAGTATCTGGCCTGACATTGTTTTCAGCTGCTAAGTGGGCGGAGCCCAAATTAAGCTGAAACAGAGTTCCTCCTATTTAAGGACAGTGCATGGATCCAAAAAGAAGAAGAGGCCCCTGATGCTAGAGAGTTCTGAGAGTCCTGCTGAAAAAAGTGCTGGCCATCATTTGATGGCCAGATCTCCATGAGGCAGAAAGAAGCTGGTGAGCAAAGAAAGCCTGAGCAAGACACCAAAAGGCCAAGGACTAAACCCTGTGGCTCAGATTTTGCCTAGAGGGGTTTGATCTGTCCGAACAGTGGCCTAAAGGAAACTGTGCCTGGCTTTAAGGACTCTGAAGTAGAGTGGCAGAGTTGCTGATGCGAAAGGGCTGGGGTCTCACAAAGAGAAAAAAGCATCAAGCCTTATTTAAGGTGAGACAACAATAACCAACTTACCCTGATGAACCTGCATCTGAGAGATCCAGAAAAAGGACTGCTAACTGCGTTAAAGAATCTACAACAAAGACTGTGTTTCTGATGACTGAGGACCTTCCCCAGAGACTGTATCATTCTAAAAGGTTAGAAAAATAATTATCAATAGGTTTAGTGGATAGGTTAAAGGGGTTGTAGGAATTTATAGGATTAAAAGTTAAGAAATTGTTGGTGTTTGTTATAAGTAAATATAGTAATAAATAAATAAGTGTTAAATAATAATTGAAAAGTTTGGTTACACATGCCAATTGGGGTGGGCACTGGTGAAGAGATTATCAAAGTATGGTGTGCTGTAGGCGCACCGTAAATCAGCACTGCTTTTATTGCAGATGTCCTTTAGAACAGTTGACAAAGACATTATACTGTAGTTAGGAAGAGGCAGGCAAAGGGACATTTATAATGGTTATTTGTTACCAAGACTATAAGTTAATTTCCTCTGTGATCTCTACCAGGGCAGCTTCCTGCTCCTCCAGGGTTTCTGTCACACTCAGGATGTGGTTGTATCACTGTGTCTCGCACAGTAATAGACCGCAGAGTCCTCAGATGTCAGGCTGCGAAGCTCCATGTAGACTGTGCTGGAGGATGTGTCTGCAGTCAGTGTGGCCTTGCCTTTGAATTTCTGATTGTAGCTAGTACCACCATTTCCAACATTAATCAATCCAATCCACTCCAGACCCTCTCCAGGCCTCTGCTTCACCCAGCTCATATAGGAGTTGGTGAAGGCGTATCCAAAAGCCTTGCAGGACAACTTCACTGAGGCCCCAGGCCTCACCAGCTCAGGCCCAGACTGCTCCAGTTTGACCTGAGAGTGGACACCTGTGGAAAGAAAGGCAGAATAGATGTCATTGTCATCTTAGTGTAAGGCCCCTCCTCAAGTCTGAAACTTGAGGTCACCTTACCTGTAGATGCTGCCAATAGGAAGAGGATCCAGCTCCATCCCATGGTGAGGGCCAGAGTGTTCAGTGACCGAGGAGAGGACAGTGATCATATATTGTTATAGGGTGTGAACACCTCTGTATTTACCACCACAGACTCACATGATTTGCATATTCATGAGCAGGGTACTTCTATGATAAGGACCTAGTCCAGATGGAGGAAAGAAGGTAGAGGACACCTGGGTCAGGCAGCAGGATGCTGAGGTCCATGACCTAATCCTCTCTGAGTAAATGCATCCACTCCCTTTCCCTGAGCCCTGAGCAGATGCTGTCAATGTCACATCAAGGCCTCAGCTCTCAGTAGATTTGAGGCCTGGGACAGTTGCTCCACTTGTTACAAGGCTGTCAGATTGATTTACAGGTGGTGGTTGTGATGATAATGGTGACTGGAAATTTCACAACCTGCTCAGTTATGAGAATTTACACTCTTTCAGACACATTAAATTAATACTTGCCTTTAAAACAGGCTGCATATAAAAAACTGACCAAAATGTCCAAAAGGGAACATGCCTCAGAAATATTAGCTCACCAAAGTTTATTGCTGCACTATTTGCAGTAACTGGATTATGGAAATAAAATACATATTCATCAGCAGATGGTTGCAAAAGGAAGACACGATTATATATGCAACAACAGAAATATTTCATTTGAAAGAATAAGGAAATTATATCACATTTAGGAAAATCAAGGCAACTCTAGATAACTACATTAAAAAGACATCTCAGATGTGCAGACATTTTTTGAGTCTCTCATTAGTGCTCTTAAATATTACATTGCCACATACAATTATGTACATAATACATTATAATTTGTAAGTGAAAGTTTCTATCATAATAAGAGGGACAATAGAAGGATCAAGAAAACAAAGAGTAGAGATTATGGAGAAAACATACAGTGTACAATATTCATTTACATGAAATTTCTAAACATATGTGAAATTTTTATCTTTATTTATTAGGATGATTTTGCTGTTTCTTTGAAATTTTCCTGCATGTGTGAAATATATTATGATCATATCTACCCCACTGTGTCACCCTGTCTCTTCGTGGAACATTCCAATAAGGGTCTCTAACAACTTCCTACCTCTTTTGTTTCATTAACTAATAACACGGTGAGTCTAATCAGTGCTATATGTACACATAGGTGTGGTGTTCACTAGAGCATAAGGAACAGCTAGAAACGTTCTAAAGAAAAGGAATTATATTTTCTTCATCAGTCATCAAATGCTCTAGACTAAAATCTTAGTGTGAGCCCTCAGGAGTCCCTAGTTGCTAAACTTTGTTTACTGGTGGGAGCAGGGCAGAAATGCACCAAGTACATGAAAGAGTCATGAAAGATAACTTATGAAATTCCACTTTCATTTCTACCAAGTAGATCCAAGCAATCAGAATGATATGGCTATATTTACAAGTACACACCTTTACCTGCTCAGCTATTTCACAGGCTCTCATGCTGTAACTCTGACTGGCTTGATTTGCTCAGGTCTTGTGCTGGTAACTGTAGATGCTGTGAATTCATGTGTGCCATCACCATGTCCAGTCCTGAGATAGCATTTCATGTCTATCCATCCGAAAATCTGGATCTTACATTCTTACCAATGCCTCTTTTGTGATGGTCCATGATTTTTGGATGGGAGGTTAAAATAGATGACTCCTCTGTGGCTGAATATGCACACATTCATTCTCAATACTTTAACCAGTCATGAATGTCTACATCAATCATTACACACACACACACACACACACACACACACACACACACACACACAAATAAAACAAGTTTCTGTGATCAAGGCTAAGAGCAGGACTAATCTATTGGGAATAAATATAAACATTTAGAAGACACTTTAATAATTTGACCATTAGCAATACAACTATGGTTAATTACAAAAATAAGCATTATTTAGTCTCCTATATATGTTTTCAAAGTTAGATATGAAATAGAAACAATCAATGTCTATTCAGATATACGTTAAATAGATGCTCATAAAACACATCAGAGTTTTACATAATATGGCATTTAAGACGTTTGAATAATAAAGACTTTTCTGACAGAGAGACATGCCAGCTCCTGGAAACACCCCATTCTCTTCTGAAGAAGATGATGGGGACTGAAGAACCTCCAAATAGAGTTTGCGTCCAATGTGGCAAAGCTAGCCACTGGGCAAAACAAAAGCAAACAAAACCTGCCCCTTACCTACACTGATGACAGCATGCACTCTAAGCTGTGGATCAGCATAACATTGGAAAGTCAACCACCCAACTTTGACAATGTAGGCCTGTCCTTCAGTATTCCTGCTTCACAGAAAAGTCTGTCAGATATTCTGGGCCTATAGGCAAAAGATGGATGTCCCAATGAAAGAGAGGAACATTGGATCACTGTTCAGGCAGCCAGTAGTCTCTGTAGTTTCTATAGTTTGGAAACTGCTTACTCTGTACTTCCTATTTACTCAGGTAATATATATCTCTCTCAGGTCTTTGATAGGGTTGAAGACTCGATACAGTCTCACATAAAAACTTACTGTCACATAGAATCTAAGAAAATGTTTTAGGGTCTCAACACATATTTTAAAGATGATAAATGCAAGTTATAATAAGAAAGTGACTTAGGTACAGGACTTTCAACTCAACAAGATAAGAAAGATAGATAGTGGACAAATGTACTGGACATTGTGTATATAATTCCTACCTGATAGTTTTCAATTTTTTCCTTATTATATATAATATATCAATATTAGAGAAAAAGCATTAATTGGATTAAAATGAGAAGATATTGGGGTTTACCTTTTGAAGGTTTCTCTGTATATTGAATTGTTAATTCTATACTGGCAGAGAGTTAATATCCTATCAGCAGTCTCATATTTTGTAAACATTCATCTTCTTTACTTGTTGATTGGTTTAATAAATATCTGATGGCCAAAAGCTGAAGCAAGAAGGGAAGGAAGAAATTCCAGGCAGAGACAGGGACTGGGAGAAGAATTGAGAAGTGGAGATTGACCAGTGGGACACAAAAGTGGATGGATATATGAACAGGAAGGTAAAGAGCTACCCATGTGGTGGGTCGTGGACTGGAATAGTCAGGTTAATTAATATTGAGCAAGCGGTGAGTCTGCCTAGGAAGGCTATTGGTGGCTCTTCATAAACTGATGGTGAGGCCTTATTGCTGAAGATATCACCTACACATGACTACCAAGAGCCTTCACTCATGAACTAGTGTCCACGAAGTACTCTGCATGCCAGAAAAGGAGGAAGGCAAATACCTGTCCAGCTACAAACCCTTCAGTCTATAGTGATGATCTTCCTGTAAGAGAGGCTGATGTAGTAGTGGGAGTATCCAACTAGTAACTGATTGAGCTACATCCACTCCATGAGATGGAACCCATATCCAATACTGCTGGAGTGGCCTTGAATCTGAGAGTAGATATGTCAGGAACCTAGGACACATCTGTGTGTCTCTATGTCTATATGTGGATCTTCCATTTTTTTCTTTCTTTTGTCCTTTTACTAGTTTGTTCATAATCTGATTTATTTATTTTTTATTTATGCTACTTTATTTTGGTATTATTCCTTATATGCATGTTGGTTTTTTAATAAGAGACAGAAAGTATGTGAATTTGGATGGGAGGAGAGGTGTGGAGAAACTGGGTGGAAAAGGGAAAGGGGAAATGGTAATCAGAATACATTGCATAAAAAACTTTCAATAAGGAGATTCAAGATAGCGTCGACCATACAGCAATGCATCTGAGTAGTAGGTGAATAAGATTACTCACTGTGGAGTGAATGTGAGGTCCCCTAGCCAACTATGAAACACAGACACTGTCTGAATTCCCACTGTGAAGAACATTGAGACTGGTCAGCAGGTAAAATAGCCCACACAATTCCCGGGAACACCACCCTGAGATCAGCCAGCTCCGTCACCCATCTGGAGAGGAGCTCCGGCTAGAGGAGATCTAGCCCAGGAGATGATCCAGCCCACAGCTCCAGCCACAGAACAGCCACCCCACCTGCCTGCCTGATATACAGCCTGCATGCGGACCTATACACCCAAGAGGGAAAACAGCCCCACCACAAGAGTAAAGGTAAGTGAGATTTTTTTCCAGAGTTTTCAACATGGCAGCACAGTGTGCACTGTAGCAGAGAGGCAAAGACCTAACCCAGTCACAGCAAAGCAATTAGGAGCCAAGACTGACTGCAAACAGAGCCTGCGACTGGGTGTTCTCCACAAATACTGGGGCGGGTGGGTCATTACCCCTAGCACCCAAGCATCTGAGGCAGTCAGCAACAGGCACATTGAGGCCAGCACCCATTGTGGGTGGAGCTCCCTGCCTGCACACTCAGCCTAGCTGGGGAGCCAGAACGACTGGGTCAGTGAGAGGAGAACAAAGACCCAAACACAGCTCTACCTGCCTTTCTGAGGAGACCTGCCAGCTCCCAGATCCTCAGAGGCTAGCTTTCTCCCCACTCCAATCCCCTCTATATAGCTCCAATTGGGTCACAAGCAGTTGAGGAGAGCAGCATCCACCCTCCTCTCCAAGAGCCAGTCAGTCTCTTACAGGAACCTGCCTGCCATCTGGAGTTAAACACCAGGATCTCAAGATCAGCCAACCCCCAGGGCAGAGAGTTTTTCTGAGCACCAAAGTCAGCAGACAAAAGGTACAAACAGACAACACCTGGGTCAATAAGATGACAAAAGATCAGTGCAAGAACATGGTAAATAAAAAACCCAAAACGATAGGATGTCTCCAGATCCTAGCAATAATGCTACAGACAACTCTGGACACCCGAACACAATTGAAACAAAGGAAAATGACCTTAATCCTATGCTTATATTAATAATATAAGGCCTAAGGGAGGAAATCAAATACCTCAGAGAGCAACAGCAAAGTACTGCAAAGGAGGTGATGGAAATGAATAAGGCGCTTAAAAGAATGGAACACCTGAAAAGGGAAGTTGAATCAATGAAGAAAATCCAATCCGAGACATCCATAGAACTGGAAAACCTTAAGAAAAGAATCCGAATTACAGACACTAGCATCACCAACAGAATACAAGAGATGGAAGAAACAATTTCAGGCTCAGAGGATAAAATTGAAGAAATTGATATATCTGTCAAAGAAAATATCAAATCTAAAAAAAGGCCTGACACAAAACCTTCAGGAACTCAAGGACACAATGAAAAGACAAAATCTCAGAATAATAGGAATAGAAGAAAGAGAAGATTCCGAGATCCATGGACCAGAAAATATCTTCAACAAAATCATTGAAGAGAATTTCCCAAATCTACAAAAAAAAAAAAAAGAGATGCCTATAACTGTACAGGAAGCTTACAGAACTCCAAATAGATTAGACCAGAAAAGAAAATCTTCCCTCCACATAATAATCAAAACACTAAATGTACAGAACAAAGAAAGAATATTAAAAGCTGCTAGGGAAAAGGGTCAAGTAGCATATAATGGCAAACCTAAAGAATCACACCTGACTTTTCTTCAGTGACTCTAAAAGCCAGAAGGGCCTGGACAGACGTCTTGCAGACCCTAAAAAAAAAACACAAATACCAGGCCAGACTACTATTCCCTGCAAAAATGTCAATCAACATAGATGGAGAAAACAAGATATTCCATGACAAAGCTAAATTCAAACAATATCTGTACACAAATCCAGCTCTACAGAAGATGTTGGAAGGAAAACTTCAACACAAAGAGGTTAACTACACACAAGAAAGCACAGGAAGCAAATACCATGCCTGCAGCAAAACCAAAAGAAAAGAATCTCACTCACACATTATTTCCACCAACATCAAGATGGCAGGAAGTAACAATCACTGGTCATTAATATCTCTCAACATCAATGGACTCAATTCCCCAATAAAAAGGCACAGGTTAGCAGAATGGGTGTGAAAACAGAATCCCACATTCTGCTGCTTAAAAGAAACACACCTCAGCAAAAAAGATAGACATTATCTCCAAGTAAAGGGCTGGAAAAAGATATACCAAGAAATGGACCCAAGATAAAAGCTGGAGTAGCAATTCTAGTATGCAACAAATTGGATTTTCAACCAATACTAATCAAAAGAGATGGGGAAGGACACTACATACTCATCAAAGGAAAAATCCACCAAGATGAAATTTCAATACTAAACATCTATGCCCCAAATGTAAGACCAACCACATTCATTAAAGAAACACTACTGAAGCTCAAATCCCACATTGAACCTCACATATTAATAGTGGGAGACTTCAACATACCACTCTCACCACTGGACAAATCAACGATGCAGAAACCAAACAGAGAAATAACGAACCTCACAGATGTCATGAATCAAATGGACCTAATTGATATCTACAGAACATTTCACCCCAAAACAAAAGAATACACTTTCTTCTCGGCACCTCATGGAAACTTGTAGTGGTTAGATAAATTAGATTTAGAAAATATATAGGAGTTTCTGATACTGTCTCTTAATTCGGGGTCTGAAGAGCATTATCAGCATGAAGTCAGAAAAACAGGAAAGACTTAATAGACTGAAAAACAAGGTTGAAGTCAGGAAAAACAGGAAAGATTCAATAGACTTAAAGAAACAAAGTATCTGGCCTGACATTGTTTTCAGCTGCTAAGTGGGCGGAGCCCAAATTAAGCTGAAACAGAGTTCCTCCTATTTAAGGACAGTGCATGGAGCCCAAAAAGAAGAAGAGGCCCCTGATGCTAGAGAGCTCCAAGTGTCCTGCTGAAAAAAGGTCTGGCCATTGATGGCCAGCTCTCTCCCTGAAGCAGAAAGAAGCCAGTGAGCAAAGAAAGCCTGAGCAAGACACCAAAAGGCCAAGGACTGGACCCTGTGGCTCAGCTTTTGCCTGGAGGGGTTTGATCTGTCCGATCAGTGGCCTGGGGGAAACTGTGCCTGGCTTTAAGGACTGAGGCAGAGCAGCTGAGTTCCTGATTCAAAAGAAGTAAGTTGGCCTGCAGACGGCTGGGCTCTCCCACCGAGAAGAAAGCATGAAGCCTTATTTAAGGTGAGACTGCAATAACCAACTTACCCTGACGAACCTGCATCTGAGAGATCCAGAAAAAGGACTGCTAAGTGCGTTAAAGAATCTACAACAAAGACTGTGTTCCTGACGACTGAGGACCTGCCCCAGAGACTGTATCATTCTAAAAGGTTATGAAAGTTGTTGTTATAATTATCAATACGTTTAGTGGATAGGTTAAAGGGGTTGTAAGAATTTATAGGATTAATAGTTAAGAAATTGTTGGTGTTTGTTATAAGTGAATTTAGTAATAAATAAATAAGTGATAAATAATAATTTAAAAGTTCGGTTACAGAACCTTCTCCAAAATCGACCATATAGTCGGTCACAAAGCAAGCCTCAACAGATACAGGAAAATTGAAATTACTCCTTGAAACTTATCAGACCATCATGGAATAAAGCTAGACTTCAACAATAACAAAAAAAAAAAACAGAGAGCCTGCAAAAACATGGAAACTTAACAACTCTCTCTTCAATGACCTCTGGCTCAGGGAAGAAATAAAAAAAGAAATTAAAATCTTCTTAGAACTCGATAAAAATGAAGGCACAACATACCCAAACTTATGGAACACATTGAAAGCAGTGGTAAGAGGAAAGTTTATAGCACTAAGTGCCTTCGAAAAGAAACTGGAGAGTTCCTATACTAGCCAACTAAAAGCACACCAAAAAGAGCTAGAACAAAAAGAAGCAAACACTCCCAAGAGGAGCAGACGAAGGAAATTATCAAACTCCGGGCTGAAATCAACATCTTAGAAACAAAAAGATCAATACAAAGAATCGACAAAATAAAGAGCTGGTTCTTTGAGAAAATCAACAAAATAGACAAGCCCTTAGATAAACTAACTAAAAGGTGAGGGAAAATACCCAAATCAACAAAATCAGAAATGAAAAGGGAGAAATAACAACAGACATTGAGGAAATCCAAAGAATCAGTAGGTCCTACTTCAAAAACTTGTACTCCACAAAACTGGACAATCTAAATGAAATGGATGATTTTCTTGATAGATTCCACCTACCAAGGTTAAATCAAGAACAGGTAAACAAATTAAACAGTCCTATAACCTTTAAGGAAATTAAAGAAGTCATTAGAAGTCTTACGACCAAAAAAAGCCCAGGCCCAGATGGTTTCAGCACAGAATTCTACCAGACATTCAAAGAAGAGCTAACACCAATATTCTTCAAACTCTTCCACAACATAGAAACATAAGGAATACTGCCAAACACATTCTATGAGGCCACAGTTACCCTGATAACTAAACCTCACAAAGACCCAATGGAGAAAGAAAATTTCAGACCAATTTCCCTTATGAACGTGGATGCAAAGATACTTAATAAAATATTGCAAACCGGATCCAAGATCACATCAAAAGTATCATACACCATGATCAAGTAGGCTTCATCCCAGGGATGCAGGGGTGGTTCAACATTAGGAAATCCATCAATGTAATCCACCACATTAACAAGCTGAAAGAAAAGAACCACATGATCATCTCATTGGATGCTGAAAAAGCTTTTGACAAAATACAATGCCCTTTCATGTTAAAAGTCTTAGACAGATCAGGCATACATTTACCACATTTAAACATAATAAAGGCAATTTACAGCAAGCCAATAGCCAACATCAAACTAAATGGAGAGAAACTTAAAGCATTTCCTCTAAAATCAGGGACAAGGAAAAGCTGCCCACTCTCTCCATATCTCTTCAACATAGTACTTGAAGATTTAGCTAGAGCGATAAGATAACTAAAAGAGATCAAGGAGATCCAAATTGGAAAGGAAGAAGTCAAAGTATCCCTATTTGCAGATGATATGATAGTATACATAAGTGACCCCAAAAATTCCACCAGAGAACTTCTACAGCTGATAAACTCCTTCAGCAAGGTGGCTGGATACAAAATCAATTCAAAAAATTAGTAGCACTTCTATACACAAAAGATAAATGGACTGAGAAAGAAATAAGGGAATCGACACCCTTCACAATAGCAACAAATAATATAAAATACCTGGGGGTAACTCTAACCAAGCAAGTGAAAGACCTGTATGATACAAACTTCAAGTCCCTGATGAAAGAAACTGAAGAAGATATTAAAAAATGGAAAGATCTCCCTTGTTCATGGATAGGTAGGATTAACATAATAAAAATGGCAATCTTACCAAAAGCAATATACAGATTCAATGTGATTCCTATCCAAATAACAACTCAATTTTTTACAGATCTGGAAAAAAACAATTCTCAACTTCATATGGAATAACAAAAGACCCAGAATAGCTAAATCAATCATGTACAATAACAGAACATCTGGAGGTATCACCATCCCAGATTTCAAGCTGTATTACAGGGCAATAGTAATAAAAACACCGTGGTACTGGTATAGAAACAGACAAATTAACAAATGGAATCGAATTGAAGACACAGAAATAAACCCACAAACCTATGGTCACTTAATTTTTGATAAAGAAGCCAAAAACATACAATGGAAAAAGGATCGCATCTTCAATAAATGATGCTGGTCTAACTGGATGTCAACATGTAGAAGAATGCAAATAGATCCATACTTATCACCCTGTACACAACTTAAGTCTAAGTGGATCAAGGACCTCAACATAATCCAAACACACTAACATTAATAGAAGAGAAAGTGGGGAAAAGCCTTTAACTTATTGGCACTGGTAGCAATATCCTGAATAGAACACCAAGAGCTCAGGTACTAAAACAAACAATCAATAAATGGGACCTTATAAAATTGAAAAGCTTCTGTAAGGCAAAGGACACTGTCCTTAGAACAAAACGGCAGCCTACAGACTGGGAAAGGATCTTCACCAACCCAACATCTAACAGAGGGCTAATATCTAAAATATATAAAGAACTGAAGAAATTAAACACCAAAAAATCAAATAACCCCATCAATAAATGCGGTACAGAGAATAAACTGAGAATTCACAGAAGAGGAATCTCTAAAGGCCAAGAGGCATTTGAGGAAATGTTCAGCATCTTTGGTCATCAGGGAAATACAACTTAAAACAACTCTGAGATTCCATCTCACACCTGTCAGAATGGCTAAGATCAAAAACTCAAATGATAGCACATGCTGGCGAGGATGTGGAGAAAGGGGAACACTCCCCCATTGCTGGTGAGACTGCAAACTTGTGCAACCACTTTGGAAATCAATCTGGAGATATCTTTGAAAATTGGGAATAAATCTACCTCAAGACCCAGCCATACCCCTCTTGGGCATATGTCCAAAAGATTCGAAATGAAACCACAAGGACATTGCCTCAACAATGTTCATAGCAGCTTTATTTGTAATAGCCAGAAATTGGAAACAACCCAGATGTCCTTCAACTAAAGAATGGATAAAAAAAAAAAAAACTGTGGTACATTTACACAATGGAATACTACACAGCTATCAGAAATGAGGAAATCATGCAATTCGAAACCAAATGGATGGAACTAGAAAATCTCATCCTAAGTGAGCTGACACAGTCCCAGAAAGATAAACATGGTATATATTCCCTGGTAATAAAAATGGATATTAACCATACATCACAGGATAACTATCCTACAACCCACACACCCAAATAGATATGAATCTAGCATATCTACCATAGGAAAAGTTCTACCCACCAGTGAGTCATGGAATCTGCTGCAGGTTATTGAAACACCACACCCTAGATGGTGTGTCTTATCAAGTTCCAGTACAAGTGGAAGCTCTTGGCCCTCACATGACATAAGATCTGAGGGAGTATGATATTTGAGGGCCCACCTCATCTGAGGATAAGGAGAGTACCAAGTAGAAGAACAAGGAGGGAAAAGCGAGGGAGGGAGGGAGGGAGGGAGGAAAGAAGAGAGGGAGGTTAGGAAAGAGGAAAGGAGGGGCCAGGAGGGGAGGAGGGAGGAAACTATGTTCTAGAAGTAAATAATACTTTTTTAAGAAAAGAGTTAATAAGCTTAAAAAATATAATAAAAATACAATATAAAAATTTCAAACTATAATTTACCAAAGGTATACTTGCCTTACTGGTATGAAAGGAAAAGGGCCTTAATTTCAGATTAGAATGTTAGACTGCAGGTGGCCACATAGATTACACAAACTTGATAGCAGCTAAAAAGTTCTTCTTCTTTTTTTGTTGTAGAGTTAAAGGATAATTTCATGGTTTGGCATTAAAAATCAGGTAACAGGTTTAAAACACTGTAAATAAATTAAAGGTTACAGCTGTTCAACCTGGTTTTACAAACTTCCAAGAGTTGAAAAAACTTGGAGCTAAGGTAAAATACATGAAAAGCATGGTGTTAGCCCATGCCTTTACCACCAGCAGAGACAGGAGGATCACTATAGAGTTAGTTGTCTTATAAATTCCAGAGTTACAAGGAATAGGGTGGTGATGGTGCACACCCTTAATCCCATCATTCGAGAAAAACACACCCTTAATCCCAACACACTAGAGACAGAAACAGGCAGATCTCAGAGCTGAAGTTCAGCCTGATACAAAACAAGCTCTAAATAGAGAAAAACTACGATCCAGGGGTAGTGGAGCACATCTTTAATCCCATAAATTGGGAACCACATGTCTTTGATCCTAATATGTAAAATGCAGAGAAAGGCCACATAGGATTTGGAAGGATTTAAGTTTAAAAGCTACTTACAAAAGGCATGCTGCAATTCAAACAAATTGTCCTTTAAGATCTCAAAATATGTACACTAAAGGTTTGTTTAGCTCCAAAATATCAAAATAATTTCTTCTTTAATCCGGATTGAAAGGTAATAATTTATATATTGTCAAAAAACCAAATTTGCTCCAGGAAAAATATTACCTGACACTCCCGCAATAAAAGGTAATTGTCCCAGAGTTAGGATTAGGGCAGGGCTCTGTTCTTATCTTTCAGGAGATTTAAAGCATCCATTCAAGGAACCCAGGGACAACTGGACAACGGAAACCTCAGCAGAAAACAGATCAGACACCAAAGAAGACGAGTGGCACAGATGAACGAGCCTTGCAGACTTCCTCAATAGCTGTTTCGTCAAAAGTCTAAAACATCAACAACTCAAAATCTCTAAGATCATTCAGCTCCACAGACTGCTCCAGCCAGAACTTCAGTAAAGCCCTGAAGATCAGCTTCTATCTATGAAATTCTTAGGACATCTAAATAGCTGAGCACAAAAGGACTGAACATCATATGATTCTATTAACATTTTTAAGCATTTTTCGATTCTTATTTGGGCCCCAAACAGGTTTATTTTGTCCCAAATCAGCAGGAAGTCACTTTAAGAGAACAACTTCCCATCCACAGAAGGTGGGGGGGGTGTTCCTCCCCCCTTTGGTTATTTGATGGATAATAGGAATTTTTGTTATTTAGGGGAAGAGACTACAAGCTGTTAAATGGTCTTGTTAAATGGGTTTTGAAGGTTAGACCCAGGGACTTCTCTCTTTTTCTTTTCTGTATCCTTCTTTCTCTCCTATGTAGGAGTAAACAGACTTGAGAAAAAACGGGACATAGACATAATATAGGAAAGATCAAGAAAAAAGGACAGATTATTGAATATGGCCTTATACCTTTGTATATTGATACAAAATTAATATTATAGTTGGCTAAATTGGTATTGATCATTGTATATTAATGAAAAATTAAGATTGTATTGGGCTACATCGGTATTAATCTTTGTATATTGATACAAAATTAAGATTATATTTGGCCACAATGGTATAGACCTTTGTATATTGATGCAACATTAAGGTTGCATTGGGCTACATCATTATTGATCTTTGTATATTGATACAAAATTAAGATTATATTTGGCCACATTTGTATTGATCTTTGTATATTGATACAAAATTAAGGGTAACGCTTCTTAAAGCTATTGTACCTAGTAATGCTTAAAGAAGAAGTGTAAAGTATTGGCCTCTTGCTACCAACCATCAAAAACTGTTTAGGATAATTAAGAGATGGAAACTAATAGTCATGCAAGCATGTCATTTTGTTAGTTACTATGACAGTCTACCACAGTTATTTTCTATGCAACTCAGAAATCAAGTTGCTAAGAGACAAGCAACATTTGCTTTTCTAAATATAAGAGATAGATAGGGCATCTTCAAAAACCTCAAGAGATCTGCAGAATATGGCAATCAAAGATGTTTTCATAACTTAAGACTTTTTGATATCGAGACATGTCAGCTCCTGGCAGCACCCCTATTCTACTCCAATTAGAAGATGAGCATCGAAGAATCTCCAGTGGGAGATGGTTGAATTGGTGGTAAACCTTTCTCTTAGCAAGAAAAACCCCTTGCTTCAACTGTAGACAGAATGCTGTCCCTAAAGGACAAAACTTGGAAGCAGGTAAGTGGACAGCCTAGCTCTGCCAAGACAGGGTAGGTAAGTACTTCATAATTCCTGCTCTACAATCAATGTCTGTCAGAGACAGGGCCAATAAGTGAAGATTGATGCTGTAATGTATGGAAAGAAAGTGGGAACTGTCCAGGCAGCCACTGGTATGTCATTTCTTAGTTTTGGAAGCTGCGGGCCCTGCACTCCATATATAAACAGATATATTTATCCCTCTCAGGTCTCTGAGGTGGTTTAAGAATAGATAGCTAGATTCTCATAGTTAATTTTTGATGTTTAGGAATCAGGAGGGTGTTCTGGATCTAAGATGTTTTTAAAATTGTGATGCAAGTTAGTATGAAAGCTGAGTTAGTTGGAGATGGTTAGATTGTAGAATGTTAAAGTCAGGTGCCAAATACTGGACATTGGGAATGTATGCTAAGCCATATAACTCTCATAATTGTGGTCTATTTATTACTGTTGTTTTGTATTGTATTTATAATTATAAGAGAAAGAACCATTTGTTGGACTGAAAGGAAGAGCTGTTTGGGGGAAAATGAAATACCTTAAACTAAAAAAAAAAAAAAGTGAAGAGGATGGGGGGTTGAGGGAGAGGAGGGTGGAAGGGGGGACTGGAGAGGGGTTAGGGAGGGGATTGTGATTGAGATGTAACTTGAAGAAATAAAAAAATCAATTATTAAAAATTAATTACTCAATTAAAAAAAGTTTCAATAAATAACTCTACCTCAAGACATAGCCATCACACTTCTGGGTATATATCCAAATGATTCCTCACCAAACCACAAGGATGTTTCCTCATCTATGTTCATAGCAGCCTTATTTATAATAGTCAGAAACTGGAAACAACCCTGATGTCCCTCAACCAAGGAATAGATAAAAAAATATGTGGTACATCTACACAATGGAATACTACTCAGTCATCAGAAACCATGAAATCATGCAACTTGCAGACAAATGGAAGGAACTAGAGAAGTTCATCCTGAGTGAGCTAATCAAGGCTCAGAAGGATACACATGGCATGTATTCACCTATAATTGGATTTTAGCAATATAGTAGAGGATAACTATACTACAACCAATTCCCAAAGGGAACAGAAACATAGACGTTTTTACCTGTCCATGAGACACTTTGCCCTAGTGGTGCTGCCTTGTAGGCCCCCAATATATGAGAAGGCTCTTGGCCCTCATATGACTGCTGATCTGGGGCATGGGACTGATATGTAGGGACACTCCACTCCAGAGGAGTGGGATGGAAGGGATAAGGGATAAGGGGTGGGAAGCAGGGCTGGGAGGGGTGGAAAGAGGGTGCTATGATGGAGATGTAAACTGAAGTAATAAACAAACTTTCCTTAAAAAACTTTCAATAAAAGAAAATGAACCAAAAACAAGAAATCCTTAAAAGTGAACAAAATTCTGTTATTAGTGACATGTATAATTGTAGAAAAATAATGGAAGTGAAAAATAATAAACATAAAACAATAAATTGTAATGAAATTATATCACTATTTTCATTTTATAGTGGTAATACAATTCAAATAGTCTTATTTCATTGTGTTTTATACAAGTACATCTGTCTTAGGGTTCCATTGATGTGAAGAGACACAATGAACAATGCAACTCTTATGAAAGACAACAGTTAATTGGGGCTTTTATTTAATAAGTTTCACTGAAGAGGTTTGTTCCATTTTCATCATGACAGGAAGCATAGGAGTGTGCAGGTGCTTTGGGAGCCAAGAGTTTTACATCTTGATCCAAAGATAGCCAGGAGAAGACTGGCTTCTGCAGGCAGCAAGGAAGAGGCTCTCATGCCACACCAGGCAGAGCAGGAACATAGGAAGCCTGAAAGCCCAGTCCCACAGGGATACATTTCCTCCAGCAAGGCCACACATACTCCAAAAACCCACACCTACTAATAGAGCCACTTGCTGTGGGCCAACCATTCAAAAACATGAATCTATGGTGCCCAAGCCTATTCAAACCACGACATTCCACCCTCTGCACCCCATAGGCTTGGAGCCATAACATAATACAAAGTATATTTAGTCTAACTTCAAAAGTCCCCATTGTTTATCACATTCTCATCAATGTTTAAAAGTCCAAAGTTCAAAGTCTCTTCTGAGATTCATGCAATCTCTTTACTGTAATTCCCTATAAAATATAATTCAAAAAGCACATCATATGCTCCCAACATCACAGGATATAAATTACTGTTTAAAATGTCATAGTGAGGAAATACTTGTCCAAAGCAAGACCAATAACCATCCAGGCAAACTCCAAACTCTGAATCTCAATGCCTGGTGTACAACTCTTTCAGTTTTCTTGCCTGCAACACCATTCTTTATTTTGTGTTGATTCCATTCCACATAAGCAGCTGTTCCCTGCAGGTATCCCATGGCTGTGGCATCTCTTAACATCTTGGGGAATCCGAGGCACTTCAACTTCACAGCTTCTTGTTTCAGTGTCTGGAATTCACATGTGATCCTCTGGGCTACTGTAAAGGTCTTGGGTCAGTTCACCAGCTCCACCCTCTTTACCACTCTAGGCATGGCTGACTTGACTCCACTCCATTGCTGCTGCTACTCCTGGTAGTCATCATATGGTACTGGCATCTCCAATATGCTGGGGTCTTCTACAATACAAAGGCTACACTTTCACCAATAACCTCTCATAGACTCTCCTCATGGTTCCAAGCCTCAACTTCTTTGCCTGACACCTTCAGTCCTGGGACATAAATTTCCCTTGAGACTGTACTTTCAAAAACTACACTTTTCACCAATTTACATGAATTACACTTGTGTGACAGTGCACAATGATAGAAATATCTCCTACATTCTGAGAGAATGGATCTTCTGCTGGACCACACAACCAGAGTTAACAATACACCTTGAAGAAACTTAAGAATTAACACTACAAGGAAAGTTTTTTTAATGTTTATTTACTACTTCAAGCCACATGTCTATCACAGTGCCCCCCTCCACCCCTCCCAGTCCCACACTCCCATCCTCCCACCCTACTCTTCCAGAGTGGGGTGTCCCCCACTCCAGTTCAGCAGTCACATGATGGCCAAGAGCCTCCTCATATACTGGGGCGTACATGCCAGCACCACTAGGGCAAATTGCCTCATCAACAACGTCTATGTTCCTGTTCCTTTTGGTGTGTTGGGTGTATAATAATTTTCCTGTATTACATGGCTAAAATCCAATTATAAATGAATATATGTCATATGCATCATTCTGAGTCTGGGTTAGTTCACTCAGGATGAGCTTTTTTAGTTCCACCCATTTGGTTGCACATAGCATTATTTCATTGTTTCTCATAATTGAGTAGTGTTCTATTGTGTAGATGTACCACAGTATTTTTTTATCCATTCATTGATTTTGGGACATCTGGGTTGTTTCCAGTTTCTAGCATTTACAAATAAGGCTGCTATATACATTGATGAGGAAATGTCCTTGTGGTTTGGTGAGGAATCATTTGGATGTATACCCAGGAGTTGTATGGCTAGGTCTTGAGGTAGAGCTATTCCAAGTTTTCTAAGATATCGCCAGACTGATTTCCATAGTGGTTGTACAAGTTTGGACTCCCACCAGCATTGGAGGAGTGTTCCCCTTTCTTCCAAACCTTGCCACCATGTTCTGTCATTAGAATTTTTGATCTTAGCCATTCTGACAGGTGTGAGATGGAATCTCAGAGTCCTCTTGAGTTGCATTTCTCTTATGATTAGGATGTTGAGCATTTCAAGTGTCTCTCAACCATTAGAAATTCCTCTTTTATGAATTCTCCATTTAGCACTGTTTCCATTTTTTGATTGGATTATTTGGTTTCTTGGTGTTTAATTTTGGGGTTCTTTATAAATTTTAGGTATTCTCCCTCTGTCTGATGTGGGGTTGGTAAAGATCTTTTCCCAATCTGTAGATTGCCATTTTATTCCAAGGACAGTGTCCTTTGCCTTACAGAAGCTTTTCAGGTTCATGAGGACCCATTTATTGATTGTTGTTCTTAGACCCTGAGCTATTGGAATTCAGTTCAGGAAGTTTTTACTTGTGCTAATGAGTTCGAGACATTTCCTCACTTTCTCTTCTATTAGACTTAGTGTGTCTAGTTTTATGTTAAGGTCTTCAATCCACTTGGATTTAAGTTTTGTACAAGGTGATAAGTATGGGTCTAATTTCAATCATTTATATGTCAAAATCCATTTAAACCAGCACCATTTGTTGAAGATACCATCCTTTTTCCATTGTATGGTTTGGCTTCTTTGTCAAAGATTAAGTGACCATAGGTGTGTGGGTATATTTCTGGGTCTTCTCTCTGATTAATATTTCTCTGTACTATAGCATGAAATCTGGGATTGTGATACCTCCAGATTTTTTTTTATTTTACAGGATTGATTTGCTATTCTGGGTTTTTTGTTATTCCATATGAAGTTAAGAATTATTTTTTTCCAGGTGTAAAGAAGTATGTTGGTATTTTGATGGGAATTTCATTGAATCTGTATATTGCTTTTCTCAGGATAGCCATTTTTACTATGTTTATTTTAACAATCCATCATCATGGGAGATCTTTCCATCTTCTGATGTTCTCTTCAATTTCTTTCTTCAAGGACTTGAAGTTATTGTCATACAGGTCTTTCACTTGCATGGTTAGAGTTACCCCCAGGTATTTTATATTGTTTATGGCTGTTGTGATGGATGTTGTTTCTCTAATTTCCTTCTCAGCCCATTTATCTTTTGTATAAAAAAGGACTTCAGATTTTTTAAAATCAATTTTGTATACAGCCACCTTACTGAAGGTGTTTCTCTCAACCAAAAAAAAAAAAAAAAAGGCCAGGGCCAGATGGTTCCAGCACACAATTCTACCAGACTTTCAAAGAACAGCTAAATGCCAATACTCTTCAAACTCTTCCATAATATAGAAACAGAATGAACACTGCCAAACTCATTCTATGAGGCCACAGTCACCCTGATTCCTAAACCACACAAAGACTGAACAAAGAAAGAGAACTTCAGACCAATTTCCCTCATGATGCAAAAATACTTAATAAAATACTGGCAAACCAAATCCAAGAACATATTAAAAGTATCATACAACATGATCAAGTAGATGTTGTCCCAAGAATGCAGGGATGGTTCCACATATGAAATTCCATCAAGGTAATTCACCATATAAAACAGCTGAAAGAAAAAAAAACACATAATCATCTCGATAGATGCTGAAAAAGCATTTGACACTCCTTCATGCTGAAAGTCCTGAAGAGAGCTCGTATACAAGGACCATACCTAGAAATAATAAAGGCAATATACAGCAAGTCAGTAGCCAACATCAAATTAAATGGAGAGAAACTTAAAGTATTTCATCTAAACTCAAGGACAATGCAAGGATGCCCACTTTCACCTTATCTCTTCCACATAGTACTTGAAGTTCTAGCTACAGCAATAAGACAACAAAAGGAGATCAAGGGAATACAAATTGGAAAGAAAGAAGTCAAATTATCCGTATTTGCAGATGATATGATAGTATACATGAGTCACCCCAGAAACTCCACCAGAGAACTCCTTCAATGGAAGTTTTAATTTGCCCAGATGTTGTTTATTTGGATTTTACTGGACAAAGGCAAATTATATTTAATCCCAAGCAACTCCAACAAAAATTCCAGTCTCTCAGCATTCAGAGATAATTTCTTCATAACATATTATCCCAGTTTTCCTGTTTTTATTTTCTTATGGGGTAAAAAACATGCCAATGGGGGTGGTCACTGGTGAAAAGATTATCAAAGTATGGTGTAGTATAGGAGCACCCTAAATCACCACTGCTTTTATTGCAGATGTCCTTTAGGAAAGTTGGCAAAGTCACTATATTTCAGTTAGGAAGAGACAGGCAAAGGGCCACTTATAAGGATTATTTGTTACCAAGACTATGGGTTAATTTCCTCTGTGATCTCTACCAGGGCAGCTTCCTGCTCCTCCAGGTTTCTGACACAGTCAGGATGTGGTTGTAACACTGTGTCTTGCACAATAATAGACCGCAGAATCCTCAGATGTCAGGCTGCGGAGCTCCATGTAGGCTGTGCTGGAGGATGTGTCTGCAGTCAGTGTGGCCTTGCCCTGGAACTTCTGATTATAGCTAGTACCACCACTTCCAGCATAAATATTTCCAATCCACTCCAGCCCCTGTCCAGGCCTCTGCTTCAACCAGGTCATATAGGAGTTGGTGAAGGTGTAGCCAGAAGCCTTGCAGGACAACTTCACTGAGGCCCCTGGCCTCACCAGCTCAGGCCCAGATTGCTCCAGTTTGACCTGAGAGTGGACACCTGTGGAAAGAAAGGTAGAGTGGATGTCATTGTTACCTGAGTGTAAGACCCTTCCTCAAGTCTGAAACTTGAGATCCCCTTACCTGTAGATGCTGCCAATAGGAAGAGGATCCAGCTCCATCCCATGGTCAGGGCCAGAGTGTTCAGTGACTGTGGAGAGGACAGTGATCATATGTTGTCATAGGGTGTGAGCACCTCTGTATTTACCACCACAGACTCATATGATTTGCATATTCATGAGCAGTGTACTTCTTAGATACTGACATAATCCAGCTGAGATCAAGGAGGTAGAGGACACCTGGGTCAGCCAGCCCTATGCTGAAGTCCAAGTCCTAATCCTCTCTGAGGAAATGCACCCCACTCCCCTTCCCTGAGCCCTGTTGCAGATGTTGTGGGCCTCAGCTCTCAGTAGATTTCAGGCCTGCGACAGTTGATCCACTTGTGACAGGTCATCAGATGGATTTACAGGTGGTGGTTGTGATGATTATGATGATGAAGATTATGATGATGATGACTGGAAAGTCCAAAAACTGTGGAGTTATGAGAATTCACAGTCTATTTTTGATACAGACAAACTTCCCTTTACAGCAGGTTGATTACAAAAAAAAAAAACTAAACTAAATGCCCAAAAAGGGAACATACTGTAAAAAAATGTGGCTAATACTGTTATTTAACAGTATTTAGGTTATTGTTAATTGGTGCGGGGCTGTTAATCTTTAATTAACCATTATAAATAAATACACACAGAGTCTGCATGGATTTTAACAAGCCTTGGACTGAGTTGTGCAATCTTAGCCCTTCTAAACTAGCTCATAATTCTATTACCCAAATATGACCCCATATATACATACGTCCCCTTGGACTGCCATTCTCCATGATATGCTGATGTTCCTAGCCATGTGGAATGAGGTTCTTTTTCCTAAACCATGGCATGTGTCTCCTTCTTCCTGCTTCTGGCTGGAATACCTTCCTCTTCCTGCTGCTAGCTGGGATGCATTAATCCTCTGTCTAAAGTGCAGGCTTCCTGTTCTAATCTTAGGAAGTCCCACCTTTTCTGTCTTTTCACAATCTCAGGCCTCGGCATTTTATTTAACCAATCAGAGTCAATGTAAGTAACAGACAGCAAAGAGGAACAATTAACATTTAGAATGCTTAAAACTACCCCATCAATTCCCTCCTTTTGTCTAATTTTTTAAAAGGCTAAATTTTTTAATTCATATAGTAAAAACAATAAGAAAAAATATGAAACAATCAAGAAAACCATATATAAAATTTATGCACATACTGTTTAGCCTATTTGTATCAGGCAATCTTGAAGAAGAAAAAATCATCTATCTATCTTGGTGTGTCTAAAGTTCTGAACATAAATAATTTCTATCATATCCTATATTTATAAACCTAGACTTTAATTAGACTTGAAAATATCCTTTTAAATTCTAAACAGCTCAAGTTCAATTGAAATTTTATAACTTTTATGTCTTCAACTCCATCAAAGACATAAGAATGGATAAATTTATTATTTGAGTGAGTAGGAAGCATAGGATAGCAGCTTCCAAAAAGAAATATGACAGTTTGTTGCCTAGACAGTCCCAAATATCTCTCAATATCATTGGAGCATCATCTTCAGCCTTCTGGCCAAGCATTTTTCACAGACTAAATTGTGCAGCAGTAAATAAGGATTTTACCATTCTGTCTCTGCAGAATCAGGACATCAGCTTACCTGCATTTAAGCTGTGGTCCATCTTTGGACTGTATATAGCCTGTTGAGAGAGCAGGGGCATTTTTGCCCAATAGGAATTATCTCCTGATGGGAGATTTCTTTTTGATGCTCATTGTCTTCTTCCAAATCAAATGGGAGCTGTCAGGAGCTGACTGTCTTAATTCAAACAATTTTTAATATAATAAAAACATCTTTAAACATCATTTTCTTTATGCCTCTGAGGATTTTGAAGACATCTATTTTATTTATATATCTATTTTTCATCTATCTATCTATCTTTGAACAATCAAAATGTATATTTTAACCATTTACTATCTGTTTAACCTATTAAGTCTATTTTGTGATAAATTAAGACTAGTATTTGACATTACCAGAAGCTTTACTGGCCAGCAATCAACCTGTATCACCCAGACTCCTAAATAGATTTCAATAGCAACCCATAAGAGGATTGGAAGTAAACCTATACTTTTAAATGAGTTGTATAGGCACAATACTTTATATAAGAAATGAAATATACATAGTATGTGTCTAAATATAAAATTCTGTACTAATGAATCAAAATTTAACCTTATTTTTGTATCAATATACAAAATTCTATACCAATGTATCAAAAGATAACCTTATTTTATAATAACAGTAGTTTTGAGTTTCAGAGCAGATTCAATAATGTATTCTTATATCTTATCATTTCTATATTATATACATATATCCCTTTTTTTTCTTTTAAAGTCTTTTCCCCCTATATAAGAGAGAAAGAAGGATAGAGAAAGAAAAAAAATAGGAAAGTCTTTGAATCTAATCGCCTATATCTTGCTTAACAAAACCATTTAACAATTTGTAACCATTCCCCAAAAACAACATCTATAATACATCAAATGATCAAAGAATCATCCACCCACATTTTGGGAATGGGGCGTCACTCTCTCAAAACTGCTTCCTGCTGCATTGGGTCATAGAAAACCTGTTTGGGGGCCCAAATAAAATGGAAAAAATGGTTAATCAAGTTAATTGTAACATTTGTTGTCCAGTCTCTATGTGCTCAACAATTTGATGTTCTGAGCAGTTTGTAGTTTGAAGCTGGACTTCGGTAGGAAAGTTCAGAGCTTTATTGAAGACCTGTCTGGAACAGTCTTTGAGGCTGGGCCATCTCAGCAAGCTGTTTGAAGTTGTTCTGGATGCAGGTTTTTGAGGAAACAGTTCTTGAGGCCGTCTATGAGGCTGGATCATTTGGGTTACTTGTCTTATCTTCTTTGGACTCTGGTCCCGTTGTTCTGAAAATATATAATTTCTCACAAGTAACATATAGTTTTGCGCTTAACAAAATACATTGGATGTGCAGAATTCACAAATCAGTTAAGGAATATTTTTCTGTTCTTTGAACAGCAGACAGACATTTCTAAGTCTCTATTCATGCCATATAAAAACTTGGCATGTAATAGTATTACATATATATGCTATATATAATCTATGTTAAATTGAAAATACAGCATAAGACTGAATGAAGATTAAATATTCTCCTCTACAGTTGACATAGTTGACATGCATTTATTAATTGATTCAAACAGGTTTATTCTGTGTTGTTCTGGCTTTTTGTAGATTAGGTTGGCCTCAAACTCAAAAGGGACCAATCTGTCTCCTTCTTTGTCTCCCATGTTTTGGGAACAAAGGTAGGCATTTATATATTTTTTTCTTTCCTTTTCTCCTTTCTTTGGAGATTTAATTTCTATGTGGACATATCTATCCTTATTGAGACAGCATTTCTCTTTGTAGCTTGGGCTGTATTGATTTGCTCTGTAGAGCTCTGTAGATTTAGATTGGCCTCGAACACACAAGAAACCTGTTTTATCCTTATCTCCCAAGTTTTGAGATCAAGGTATGAATTTAAGTAATTGAATTACCCTTATTAAACAATAACATTAATTAAACCATTTTGTATTAATTTGAGTTCCAATTCTCCGATGGAAATCCCATTCTTAAGAAGATTGGTGTAAAATAGCATGGTGTGCTATTTTACATTAGCTTTTCTTAACTGTTGGCTGTGAGAGGCATGCTGTTTGCATGTTCCTCCCTAGACTGACTGTGGGTCCTTACATTGATTAACAGAATATATCTCTTTATCTCTCTCCTCTTTTTTTCTGAGACAGGATTTCTCTGTGTAGCCTTGTCCTGGACTCACTTTGTACAGCAGGCTAGCCTTGAACTCACAGAGATTAGCCTGCTTCTGCTTCCAAAGTTCTGGGATTAAAGGCATGCACCACCATACCCAGAGATTAACATATCTCTTGTAGGGGCAAAATTTCTCTTGAAATCAGTTCTTCAGTGGGAGCCCCACACCTGACACTGGCTTATGACTCCATTCTCTTTATGCACATTTAAGATTATGTGTATTTATCCATTAGATCAGTAAGGATCTTATTAAACTTAGCATCAAGGGAAAAATGTGTCTTTTTTGAATTCTAGACTGTCTTTAGAAAGCAGTCTTATCTTCTCAGCAGGGTTCTCATCCTGCCTTCATTGTTTAAATTAGGCTGGTCTAGAATCCAGAGATCTTCCTGTTTCTTCCTCTAGTGTGATGGGATTAAGGGATTAAGGGTGTGTGTCAGTACCACCCTGCTCAAATATTTCACTTAAATCCCAGATATCAGTATCTGTGTAACCCAGAGAGCAACTCTGAACTGTAGTGACAATTCAAAATCTGCCCAAAATCTTCAAAAATCTCTTATGTTTTAGCAATGTCAAACCAGAAAAATATCCTTTCTACCTCCCGATATAGGAAAATCAAAGACATCTAAACAAAAATCAAGCAAAGAAACAACATTCCAAGAGCCTTGGCATGTCTAACGATGCCATCCCATGGTGTAATTAAAGCTTTGTTCATTATTACTTGGAATCTAGTTTTGACTGCATTTTACTGGCAGGCCAGTACCAGAAACTCCTGACAAGCACCTGGTACCCAGGGAGCTCTTAGCTCCAGCTTTCATCAGTTTTGCCTTATCTATCAGGAAGGGTCTCTCTCCTTCCTCCAGTATCATTGTTGGCAATTTAGTATTCCATCTGTAAATTCTTTCCTTTAAGACTGTCCTAGTCTGAACTTTCTCAAAAAAGATACCCAGAACCACAATTGTCAGGGTAAAAATCATTTGCATGCTAAGAGGAACAAATTCAATTGGAATCCAAATGTATTGAGTCATTATGAATTCCTCCATTTTCAATTCTGTTCTGAACCTCTGTTTAGAAGGCTGCCAGTTTTTTAGTATGTAAGGAGAGCTAAGCTTTCCACCTTTGCTGCAAGGCAGTAGCTTTTATTTCGGTAGCCACACCTTTGAAATGCATTTGGGTTAAGTTCCACACTCTTTGGCTAGGAAATCAGCTTTCACCCAGGCCTTCTCACACTGTAAGCATGGATTCTAATTGCCCCATGTTGGGCGCTATATGTAAAAAAAATTATGGCTAATAAGTTATTTAACAGTATTTAGATTACTGTTAATTGGTTCAGGGGCTGTTAATCTTTAATTCCCCATTATAAATAAATACACACAGAGACCGCATGGATTTTAACAAGCCTTGGCCTGAGTTGTGCAATCTTAGCCCATCTAAACTAGCTTATGATTCTATTACCCAAATATGACCACATATATACATACATCCCCTTGGACTGCCATTCTCCATGATATGCCAATGTTCCTGGCCATGTGGAATGAGGTTCTTTTTCCTAAACCATGGCATGTGCCTCCTTCTTCCTGCTCCTGGCTGGAATACCTTCTTCTTCCTGCTGCTACCTGGGATGCATTAATCCTCTGTCAAAAGTTCAGGCTTCCTGTTCTAATCTTAGGAAGTCCCACCTTTTCTGTCTTTTCCCAATCTCAGGCCTTGGCATTTTATTTAACCAATCAGAGTCAATGTAAGTAACAGACAGCAAACAGGACCAATTAACATTTAGAATGCTTAACACTACTCCATCAACATACCTCAGATATATCAGCATATCGAAAGTTATTGCAGCACTATCTACAACTAAAGTGTGGAAACAAAATACATGTCTGTCAGCAGATGATTGCAACAGGAAGACATGATTATAAACAAAACCCAAAAGAAGTAGTTCATCTGAAAGAATAAGGAACTTACATCATATTTAGGAAAATAAATGCATCTGTAGATAACTGTATTAATGAAGACTAAATCAAAGGTGTGACATTATATGTGTATCTCACTAGTATTTCTTAGACATTGCTTGGTTAGGTAAAGTTAAATATGTCAGTACTTATAATATATACATGAGATTGTTTATCATAATAAAGAGAAAAATAGGAAGATTGAGAAATGGAAGAGTATAAATTATGGAGGAGATACTCACAGTGTACACAGTGTATAATATTCACTTACATGAAAATCAAAACCATATGTAAAAGTTTTATTTTATTTTTCAGGATGATTTTAAATTTTCTTTGAAACTTTCAATTATAGATGAAATATATTATGATCATGTCTACCTCACTATGTTTCTTTGGCTCCTCTTTGGACATGCCAATAACTCTCTCCCAACTTCCTGCCCACTTTTTATTCAATAACTAATAATATAGTGAGTCTAACCAGTGCTATATGTACACACATAGGTGTGGCATTCACTAGGGCATAATATACATCTAGAAACCTTCCAAAGAAAAGGGATTATATTTTCCTCATCAAGAGACCCAAACCTTGGTGTGGGCCCTCATGAGTCCCTCTATGTCAAGTTGTAATAGTTTTACAAATGTACAGCACTTTGTTTTGTGGTGATAGCAGGGCAGAAATGCACCAAGTGCATGAAATAATCATGAACAATAACTTATGAAATTCAATTCTCACTTCTACCATGTGTATCCAAGCAATCACTATGCTATTGCTAACCTTACAAGTACACCCCTTTACCTGCTCAGCTAATTCAGAAGATCCCATGCTGTAACTCTGATTTCCTTGATTTTTCCAGGTCTTGTGTTGGTAACCATTGCTGTTGTCAGTTCCTGTGTGCAATGGCCATGTCAGTCTTGAGATAGCGTCTCATGCCTATCCACCCCACATTCTGGATCTTATGTCCTTTCCAATCCTGCTTTTACAATGGTCCTTGATTTTTTATGGGAGGTGCTTGGTGAGTGAGTGAGTACTCATACACTCATCCTCAATACTTTAACCATGTACGAACATCTGCATCAATCATTACACACACACACACACACACACACACACACACACACACACACCAGAAGTTTCTGTGATCAAGGCTAAGAGCAGTACTAATCTATTGGGTAAAAATATAAATATTTATAAGACCATTAGTAATTTGATGATTAGCAATACAGCTATGTCCTACTGTGGCCCATATCATGTCTTGCCACAGGCTTTTGAATATGTTTTGCTAGGATGAAATACATCTCAGTACCAGGCACAGGATAACTCCCAATGAGCTAACTGTCTGAGAGGCACTACTTAGAGGCACTGAAAACACTATGAGGTATTGCCATTGTTCTTTGTTGCCTACAGTAAATCAATAGTTAGACCTTATTTCTGAGAAAAAAATTAAAACTGAATAGACTGTAGGAAGAGGAGCTGATGGATGAACCCCAAGAATATTGTCTTCCAGATATAAAAGAACTGGGTCAAATACAAACCTACAGAGACTGTGACAGCATGCACAGAGCCTGCACAGACTCAATCCAAACTGGGTCCCAGTGTTGAGAGAAGGACATAGGCAGAGTCATCACCAACCAAGAGGTTTCTGAAATTGATGCTCACTTGCAAGTGATACTCTAAGGAAATATTATTGGTTATATTAACAGACTTAAGGATGGACATGTGTCTGTGTCTAGAAATAGAAGGCCATCACAAAATTATCTCAATGGTATTTGAAGATATTTTCTTTTATCACTTTGTATACATCTTTTTGTCTCACTTCTCTTTTGCATATACATCATAGTTTCAGAGTTGTGTTATATTGTGTGTGTGTGTCTGTAGTTGGTTGTTTTTTTGTTGTTGTCTTTATTATTGTACCCTTGTTTTCATTCTTTTTTAGATCAGTTTTGCAAATGTGTTTGCTTTCTGCAGAGAGAATGAAAAGGTGTGGAGTTGGGTGGTCAGGAGATAAAAAGGATCTAGGAGAATCTGGGACACGAAAATCAGCAATTAGAAAACAGTGTATGAAAATTTATTTTCAGAAAAAAAATTAAATGTAAATAAAAACTGAATAAAATAAACAAAATATAAACCTGTGGAATGTTTAACAACTCATCTTTACTCTGCTTGAGCATGTAAATATCATTTGATGATCATACCAGGTACAGAAAAGCAAATAGACCTAAGAAAGGAAAAAGCAGAATCCCCTCCACATCCACCTCATTCCCACTGGGGATTATTGGTTCCACTGTGCCCCCCTGCTGGTCTTGAGTTTCCCTACAGGTAGGTGTGTTTTGGCTTATAGTGAAGCTTCCCTGTCTCCCTTGAGCAGTGACATATCAGTGCAACTTCAGTGTTCACAGAGCTCAGCTGCAGGGAGAAATAGGTCTTGTTTATCTGGAGATAATGACTAATGTTTCAGAGATTGACTTTAAATTGTTTCTTTATTATCATCAATGACCATTTCAAAGTCAGGCATTTCACTGTTGGGATAGGATCCAGCAGTTTCCATTTGTAGCAAGGTGACAACAGGAGACATCAGGGTCTTTGCTGTCTTCATCAGGGTATGTCTTCGGCAGAGCACCTGAGGTCAGAAGAACCACAATAAGACTTGAACTCAAATGCCACACCCCATGTGTCTATGAATAAATTCCTGGGACTCTCAGATACAAAAGTCAACAGAAATAAGAATTCACTATGGTAACCACAGATCAGTTAACAACTCCAGAAAAACATAGTCCCAATGAGAAGGAAGTAGAAATCAGGGAAATGTATGCTGTGACTCAGCCTGTTTCCCATAATGTGTTTGCATGCACTTAACAAATGAGGGTAATGAGAAGATCTCCTTGATAAGGATCCTCATGGTGAAGGTTATGTCTCCTTAGACAGCTTTATCATTCGTTGTCTACCTTTCAAAGTTCAGGATCCTCTCATTCCAGGACAGTGCATGTGTTAGTAAAGCTTTTCCACAGCTGATTGTTTTCACAGTATTGGATGGATTTGAAAGTTGTTTGCAGGAATGAAAAAACCATTAGCACTGTAATATTTTTGTGTATTTGTGCATGCTACACAAAGTGAGACTATTCATGTATGCTTTAGTCTAATTTCATGATCAGAAATGAGTTGTGTTTAATATTTCAGGAGAGAAGCAGCTGGCATCAGTTGCATGATTTCTCCTCTATCACTGGTCAGGACTATTTTCATGTCCTGGGGGCTATCAGTTCATAGGTCAGGACCCCTCAGGCAACACTTCATTATAAAGGAACATTTATATCTACAATTCAGGGCATGGAATGGGTTCTACTTGCCCTTTCACTTTATGTTCTGGTCTGAATAATGTCTATAAGGTTCTGCTTCATATTTCAGTATGATGGGATGCTGATAGCTAACTTGAATGGCAATGTACAGGAATGCCTGCTTAAGATCATATTCGCACAATCATGGGAATATAAGGATCAACATTACCAATTCAAGTATATTCCAAGATGGCGGCAGCCAACACAGATGCATTGTGAATGTGGGGAAAACATCTAGAACATCACAGAGTTATAACAGGCTGAGCAACAATCTGAGAGGCACAAACCCACTGGGTTTCATCCAGCGAACCTAGGGAATAATAAAAGTCCGTGGGTGAGACTCTCAGACACTCTGAAAAACAAACCCATGGAAACCACAGAAGCCAGGGAAGTAGGAGAATCATAACCAGGAGAGGAGTCCATGGGTATGAGCCACTCAAATACACAGCAAGCATTTCTGAACCCCAGACAAGGTTCAGAACTTAAACTCACCAGCCTCCTGAACTCCCAACTTCTGTGCAGGCATTTCATTACCAAAAAAGGGAACCAGTGGAGGCATGAGAACAGGTATATTCTCAATGGAACCATTAGAGCTGTGACCCACAGCCCATTTTGAGCTACAGGAGAACAGCAGGACCACTGTGGTATATCTCCAGCAGAGTGGTGGTCTGGGAGGCTCAAGCATATTTGGGTTTACCCAGAAAGGTGTTGGACATATAGGTCCCTCTGCAGGATTTGCAATCACTCAGAAGAATACTGTGGCTAGACAAAACAGTGGGATACACTTCCAGGAGCGGGCTGCACTTCCTGCACCAGTACAGTGTCCTGCAGGTCCAATCCCTGCAGAGCCTTGGCAAGCAGTTCTCATAGCCAGATAGAGGTACCTCATGTCTTCCTGAGTGCCCAGTTTCCACATGGCAGCTCTAGCACCCAAAAGAGAACCAGCACAGCCACTGAACAGTAAAATCAGAGCAGGCTGAAAGATCAAGTTAAAAGGCTGCAGAACTTCACCAAGTCTAAGCCCTGCAGACAGGTTGTGGTGTTCATATTGGATACCCCAGTCAGCACACCTGGCTCCTCCTCAGCAGAATACCAGATCTTCAGTATCCACAGTACCAGCCCTAGAGCAACAAGTTCTTTGCCTGTGTGCACTGCCTGAGTGACTCAGACTAAAGGGATTAGCGCTTAGGGCCAAGAGGCACAGAAGTGCCCTGGCGACCACCTAGAAGGAGCCACCAGGGGGGACCATGACCAGAGACCTAACCCTCAGACCAGACACATGAGCAAGAGGGGATCTACACCTCCAGCTTACAATCTGTGGTCCTCTGAACCCCACTGACTTCACTAGGAAGACCTGCTAGAACTTTAGACTCTGAAGGCTGGGAAAACACCTCCTACCCCAGCGCTGACTTGAGTTCCAAGTTGGGATAAAACTGTAAGGGGTGAACCTCAGGGGGCCCACTGAAATCTGCCTCCCAACACAAGACCCCACATAGCCTCTCATGAGCTACAGACTACCAAGACAAAACGGCCTCTACACCAAAGCTCCATCTTTGGCACCAGGCCCAGAAGACACTAGGAACAATCAGCTAAGTACAACCAGATGGATAAAGATCATTGAAAGAACAACCCTGAGAAAAATCAGGGAAATATGACTCCAACAAAATACAGCAATGCTATACAGAAAGCCTGATCATCTCACTACAGCTGAAACACAAGAAAATGATGACAAATGTATACTTAGGATGCTCAACATCCTTAGTCATCAGAGAAATGCAACTCAAGACAGCTCTGAGTTTCCATCTCACACCTGTCAGAATGGCTAAGATCAAAAACTCAAATGGTTGAGTCTGACATGGTTGTGGAGAAAGGGGAACACTCCTCCATTGCTGCTGGGATTGCAAACTTGTACAACCACTGTGGAAATCAGTCTGGCGATATCTTAGAAAACTTGGCATAGCTCTACCTCAAGACCCAGCCATACCACTCTGGGTATACATCCAAACGATTCCTCACCAAACCACAAGGACATCTCCACATCTATGTTCATAGCAGCTTTATTTGTAATAGCTAGAAACTGGAAACAACCCAGATGCCCCTCAACCAATGAATGGATAAAAAAAAAAAAAAAACTGTAGTACATTTACATAATGGAATACTACCCTGCTCTCAGAAACAAGGAAATCATGCAATTTGAAGCCAAGTGGATGGAACTAGAAAAGCTCATCCTGAGTGAGCTAACCCAGACCCAGAAAGATGCACAATGCACCTATTCACTTATAATTGGATTTCAGACATATAGTACAGGACAACTATCCTACGACCAACACACCAAAAGGTTCAGGAACATAGTCCTTTCTACCTGTTAGTGGGACACTTTGCCCTAGTGTGCTGACATGTAGGCCCCAGTGTATGAGGAAGGTTTTAGCCCTAATATGACTGCTGAACTGGAGCAGGGGACTGATATGTAGGGACAGCCCATTCTGGAGGAGTAGGATATTAGGGAGAGGGGAGAGAGAGTGGGAGGGGAGGGGTGGAAAGAGGACACTGTGATAGAGATGTAACTTGACACAATAAATAAACAAAAAAGTAATATATTGCATAAAAACTTTCAGTAAAATAGAAAATAAATCAAAAACAAGAAATCCTTAACAGAGAACGCAATTCTATTATTACTGGCATGTATAATTATAGAAGAATAATGGTAGTGAAAATTGATACACACAAAACAAGGAATTATAATGAAATTATAGCATTACCTATTTTTATTGTATATTGGTAATACAATTCAAATACTCTTATTTCATCATGTTTTATACATGTGCATCTGTCTTAGGGTTTCATTGATGTTAACAGACACAATGACCCAGACAATTCTTCTAAAAGACAATATTTAATTGGGACCTTTTACTTAATAAGTAACACTGTCAGAGGTTCAGTCCTTTATCATCATGGCAGGAAACATGGGCCTGTGCAGGCAGACATAGAGCTTTGGGAGCCAAGAGTTTTATATCTTGATCCAAAGGCAGCCAGGAGGAGATTGGCTTCTGCAGGCAGTAAGGAAGAGGCTCTCATTCCATTCCCATGCAGGAGCATAGGAAACCTCAAAGCCCAGCCCCACAGTGAAAAACTTCCTCCAAAAGGGCCACACCTACTCTAAATAAAACACACCTCCTAATATTGCCACTCGCAGTGGTCCAAGCATTCAAACACATGAATATGTGTGACACAAATTTATTTAAACAATGACATTCCACTCCCTGCTCCCCATAGGTTCAGAGCCATAACATAATACAAGTATATTTGGACCAACTTCAAAAGTCCCCATAGTCTATCACAGTCTCATCAATGTCTAAAAGTCCAAACTTCAAATTATCTCCTAAGATTCATGTAATCTCTTAACTGTATTCCCCTATAAAATATAATTCAAAAAATAAACCATATACCTCCAACATCACAGAATATACATTACTATTCAAAAATGTCATAGTGAGGAAATATTGTTTCACAGCAAGACCAAAACCATCCAGGCAAACTCCAAACTCTGCATCTTGATGTCTGCTGTACAACTCCTTTCAGATTTCTTGACTGCAACACAATTCTTTCTTTTGTGCTGGTTCCATTCCCTGTTAGCAGCTTTTCTCTGCATGTATCACATGAATGTGGCATTTCTTAACATCCTGGGGTATCCAAGGCAATTTCAACTTAACAGGTTCTTGTCCCAATATCTAGGATCATGTATGGGCCTCTGGGCTCCTCCAAAGGGCTTGTCTCAATTATCTATCTCTGTCTTCTGCATCACTCTAGGCTCTGGCAGATTCAATGCCACTCCACTGCTGCGGCTGTTCTTGGTAGTCATTCTATGGCACTGGCATCTCCAATATGCTGGGGTCTTCAACTGTAAGGAGGTTACACATCTGCAATAGCCTCTCATAGACTCTCCTCGTGTTTCCAAGCTCCAACTACTTTGCATGACACCTTCCACCCTGGGCCATCAGCTTCCCTTGAGGCTGTATCTTCAAAAATTTTACTTTTCACCAATTTATAAAAATTACACTGTGTGGCTGTGCACTATGATATAAATATCTCCTGCATTGTTAGAAAATAGAACTTCTGTTGGACCACACTTCCAGAGTTAACAATATACCTTGAGGTAACTTAAGACCTGCACTACAAGAAAAGTTTCAATTTGCCAAATGTTGTTTATTTGAATTTTACTGGTCAAAGACATGTTGTAGTTTATGCCCAGATACTCACACAAAAATTCCAGTCTCTCAGAGTCCAGAGATATTTTTCTCATAATGCCTTATATCAGTTTTTATTTTTTGATTTTCTTCTTGAGTAAGAAACATGACAAAAAGTGGTCACTGGTGAAGGGATTGTCAAGAGATGGTATACTGTAGGAGCACCCTAAATCATTGCTTTATTTGATGATGTCCTTTAGAAAGTTTGACAAAGGCACTATATGGCAGTGAGGAAGAAGCAGGCAGAAAGAAACCTAGAATGATTATTTCTAACAAGACTACATATTAATCTTCTCTGTCACCTCAGGATCATGGCAGCTTCCTACTCCACCAGGGTTTCTGACACTCTCGGGATGTGGTTGCAGCACTGTGAGTCTCTTGCACAGTAATAGACTGCAGAGTCCTCAGATCAGGCTGCTGAGCTCTATGTAGGCTGTGCTGGAGGATGTGTCTGCAGTCAGCATGGCCTTGCCCTGGAACTTCTGATTATAGTCAGTATTACCACTTCCAGGAATAATCCATCCAATCCACTCCAGTTCCTGTCCAGGGCTCTGCTTCACACAGTGCATAGCAGATCTGGTGAAGGTGTAGCCAGAGCCTTGCAGGACACCTTCACTGAGGCCCCAGATCTCCCCAGCTCAGCCCCAGACTGCTGCAGATGGACCTGGGAGTGGACACCTGTGGAGAAAAAGGAAGAGTAGATGTCATTGTCACCTGAATATATGGATCCTCCTCAAGTCTAAAACTTGAGATGTTCTTACCTATGGCTATGGCTGTTGCCAATAGAAAGAGCATCCAGTTCTATCTCATGGTGACAGCCACAGTGTTCAGTGACTATGGAGAGGACACTGATCATTCATAGTTGTGGGGTGTGTATGTAACAACCATACACTCATTTGAATATTCATGAGCAGTGCACTGCTTAATTAACCTCCTATTCCAGAAGAAGAAGAAAGAGGTAGAAGACACCTGGGTCAACCAGCAGGATGCTGAGGTCCAGGTCCTAATCTTCTCTTAGGAAATGCATCCGAATCCCCTTTCCTGACCCCTGTGCAGATGTTGTGGATGTCACTTCAGGGCCTAAGCTCTTAATAGATTTCAGGCCTGAGACAAGTGCTCCACTTATGATAAAATCATGAAATTGATTTACAGGTTGTGGATGTGATGATAATAGTGGCTGGTGAATGGTGAATTTCAAAACCCAAAAAATTATAAGAATTTACATCCTCTTTCAGGGACATAAAATTAATACCTGCCTTTATGGGAGGCTACATAGAAAAAACTTACCAAAATGACTAAAAGGGAGCATACCTCAGAAATATTAGCTCACCAAAGTTCATTGCTGCATTATCTGCAATAACTGGATTATGGAAATAAGATACATTTCTGTCAGAAGATGATTGCTTCAGGAAGACATGATTATATACTAAACACAACAGAAATGTTTCATTTAAAGAATAAGGAAATTATATCATATTTAGGAAAATGAATGCAACTGTTGATAACTATCAAAGAAGACATCTCAGATGTGCAGATATTATTTGAGTCATTAATAGCTCTTAGACATCGCATTTTTACACACAATTATGTATATCAATACATTATAATGTGTAAATGAAAATTTGCAATAATAAAGGTAAAAATAGGAGAATCAAGAAACAAGAGTAGAGATTAAGGAGAAAATATGCAGTGTGCAATATACATTTACATGAAAATTCTAGACATGTAAAATTTGATCTTTATTTTTCAGGATGATTTTACTCTTCCTTTGTAATTTTCATGCATATATGAAATATATTATGACATATCTACCCCACTGTTTCACTCCGGCTCTATTTGGACCTCCAGTAAGTGTCTCTGCCAACTTCCTAACCTTTTTTGTTTCATTTACTAATAACCCAGTGAGTCTAATCAATGCTATATGTACACACATAATGCGGCATTCACTAGTACATAAGGAACATCTAGAAACGTTTAAAAAAAAAAGGGATAATATTTTCCTCTTCAGTCATCAAATGTCAATAGACCCTACGTTTGGTGTGGGTCCTCAAGAGTCCCTTCTCATCATGTTGTAATAGTTTTTAAAAGTTGCTACACTGTGTTTAGTGGTGAGACCAGGGCAGAAATGCACCAACCTATTAAATTCAATTTTCATTTCTACCATGAGGATCCAAGCAATCAAAATCATAATCTTACAAGTACACACCTTTACCTGCTCAGCTAATTCAGAAGCTCCCATACTGTAACACTGACTTCCTTGATTTGTGCAGGTCTTCTGCTGGAAACTACAGCTGCTGAGAGTTCAAGTGTGCAATGGCCCTGTCAGTCCTGAGATGGTGTGTTAACTCTATCCATGACATTATAGATCTTACTTTCTTCCCAATCCCTCTTTTGTGATGGTCCTTTGGCTTCTCAGGGAGGTTGGTATAGATGACTCATCTGTGGCTGAGAACTCTGTCAATCATTCTCAGCACTTTGACCAGTCATGGATGTCTCTGTCAGTCATTACACACAGCACACACAAGTTCTGCGATCAAGGCTGAGAGCAGAACTAATCTACCAGGTATGTCCATAAATATTTATAAGGAATTCTGACAACTGGACCATTATCAAGGCAACTGGGTTCTGCTAGAGCCTGAGTCATCTCTAGCTATCAGCTTTTAGGTATGCTTGCCTGGAAGGAAATCTTTACTGTGGAACAGGCCACAAATCCAATATAAGAAAGGTCAGTCACCTCCTACCAGTCAGGCACTAGTGGGTGCATCTCACCTGAAGGCCAATATTGTAGATTGCAATGTCAGGTGCTGTATAAGATAACTGATCTCTTTTCTCTCCCTGCAGACAGCACAGCCTCTTACAGCTACCAGGGAGAAAATTCCTGTTAAGTTTTAGGCTTCTTTCCCTAAGGCCTACAAACAAAGTCCTTCATTAACAGTGAAATTCAGATTAAAAGAACTTTATTTTTACCTCAATAATAATGACTATAAGCTAGAAAACGCGTTACAGCAAATGTAGGCATGAATGTAGGGAAAGTGTAATCTTTACTCACTGTTGATAAGAGTATAAACTAGCGCTGTGACTTTGGAAACCAGTTTATAGATTTATCTAAAAAAATAATAAATAAAATTGTGCTGTATCTCTCCTGAGTATGTACTAAATGACTCTACATCTTATTACAGGGACACTTGCACATCCATGTTTATTGCTGCTTCATGCACAGCATCTGGGAAATGGTATCAATTGAGAATTAAAACAAAGGACAAATAGAAAATTACAATGTGGTATGTATAGTCAATGTATACTATATGTATAAGATAACTGCTCAGTTATAAAACATGAATTATGAATCTACAATTGTGTGGATGGACATGGGGAAATATGCTGAAAGAGGTCACTCAAGTCCATGATGACAAATTCTTCATGTTTTCACTCATACATGGGTCCACGATTTGAATATTTTGTTTTGTGTGCTTAATTTGTAGAAGCCAAGAGACTAGAAATAGGCCATTAGGATCTGATGAGTTAAGGAAGAGGATAAGTAAAATGAAGATGACATGAAAGCGGAGAGGGAGGAAACTGGAAACACAGAGCTTCAAACATGATGTGGAGTTGGGAAATGGAAAGAATAGGCCCTGATGTAGAATAGACCAAAATTAAGCTTTGTAAGGAAAGTTCTTGAAATAGGAGTAAAAATAAAACTAGATATAGAATGTATGTGACATGAGAAATCAAAGTGAGGATACCAGGAGTAAATAAAAATGCATTGTGGGGTAAAAGAGAAACAATTACAATTTTATTTTTTTATAAAAAATGTCAGGAAATAGTAAACAATTCAGAGTTGCCTAGTTTTACATTTTTAATTTTCTTTGTGTTGATGGAATAAGTGTGTGTTAAGATTATGGTGTTTGAAAATAGATCCGCAGATACAGCATTTTTATCAAAAATAATGAATTTATGAAAAGTGTTGATATATAGATAAGGCATGTAGTTTACGGATTTGTATTTTGTCAGAGATCTGTTTCTGATAATAGTCTATGGCTTTGTGTGAAATATGCTTGGACAAAGTTGAGTGCAATCATATGAATGAGCTTTGTGATTTATTTTACTGTGTGAGTCTTTCAACAGATGTACATACATGGGTGAATAGTGCTGCTCCTAAAAGACACAAGTTATTAAATGAACATCTCAGTCCCAGTCACAGGATAGCTACCTGTGTGTTAAAGGTCATATAGGACCACATGTGCTAAGAACAATATGAGATATGACCATTACTCTTGTTTGATCACAGTAACGCCATAGCAAGGCCTCATTTCTGAGAAATAATTTAAAATCTGAATAAATTGTAAGAGCCAGAAGGGGTGGATGACTCCAAGGAAACAGTGTCTTCCAGGTACAACAGGACTGATGCACATGTGAACTCACAGAGACTGTGGATAATGGCATGGAGACTGAACCATATAAAACCACATAAGATCTCCATGTATAGAGAGGAAAATGGACACAGGCTATCATCCCTAACCAAGAAGTTTCTGGAACTGATAGTCATGCAGAGGAAAAATTAGTTTTCTTAGGAGAGTTTAATTCAGTATGTGAACCACATTTAAGGGTGAATGTATGCCTAGCAATATCCAATGAAATGACCTCAATGGTATTAAGGTAGATAGAATGTTTCATATCACTGTTCATTTCTTTTTGTCTTACATGACTTATTCCTATATATCATGGTTCTAGAGTTGTGTTCTTATGTATTGTGTGTGTGTGGTTATTGGTTTTCATTTGTTTGCTTTAATTCCTCTTTAATATTTTTTTCCTATTTGTTTGCTTTCTCCAAATTCTAGAGGATGTAAGGGTGTGTAGTTGGCTGAATGGGAGGGAGGATCTTAGAGGACATGGGGGAGAGGATTCAGTTATCAGAATACATTGTATGGATTTTTTCATTGTACAGGATTTATTTAGCTATTCTGTTTTTTTTTTATTCAATATGAAGTTGAGAATTGTTTTTTCCTGGTCTATAAAGAATTGTGGTGGTATTTTGATAGGAATTGCATTGAATCTGTATATTGCTTTTGATAAGATGGCCATTTTTATTATGTTGATCCAACCTATCCATGAGCATGGAAGGTCTTTCCATCTTCTGGTGACCTCTTCAATTTTTTTCTTTAAGGACTTGAAGTTCTTGTCATAAAGGACTTTCACTTGCTTAGATAGAGTTACCCCCAGGTACTTTAAATTGTTTATAGCTATTGTGAAGGGTGTTGTTTCGCTAATTTCTTTCTCAGCCCATTTATTTGCTGTATAAAGAAGAGCTTCTGATATTTTTGAATTAATTTTGTATCCAGCCACCTTTCTGAAGGTGTTTATTAGCTCTAAGAATTCTATGGTGGAATTTTGAGGTTGCTTATGTGTACTATCGTATCGTCTGCAAATAGGGATAATTTGACTTCTTCGTTTCCCGTTTGTATCCCCTTGATAAACTTTAGCTCTCTTATTGCTCTAGTAAGAACTTCAAGTACTATGTTGAAGAGATATGGCAAAAGTGGAAGCCCTTGTCTTGTTCATGAGATTAGAGGAAATGCTTCAAGTTTCTCTCCATTTAATTTGATGTTGGCTACTTGCTTGCTGTATATTGCCTTTATTATTTCTAGGTATGGTCCATGTATGCCCATTCTCTCCAGGACTTTTTCAAAGAAATTTAATAAGTAAATAAAAACTGAATAAATAAACAAGAAAAAATTTTTTAGCTGAATATCAAACTAGTTTTATTTGGTGAAAGTTTACCTTGATTACGTGAGTCTGGGTTATTTTTTTAAATTTATTTATTTGTTGCTTCAGGTTACACCTCTATCATAGTGTCCTCTTTCCACCGCTCCCAGTCCTGCCCTCCCACCTTATACCCCCTAACCCTTCCATCCCACTCCTCTGGAGTGGAGTGCCCCTATACAACAGTCCCCTGCCCCAGTTCAGCAGTCATATGAGGGCCAAGAGCCTCCTCAAACACTGGGGGCCTACAAGGCAGGACCACTAGGGAAAAGTAAAACAAGAAAATAATAACCTGTGACGAGCATAACAAGGAATCTTCACTGTGTTTCAGAATGGAAACTTCACATGTCAGTCAGAGCTGGAGCAGGTCAATTACTAAGGCATTTAAGAAGGAAACCACAGAGGACATGAAGTCCCTACCAAATCAACATTATCTCCCTACTGGAATGTTGGCTCTGTTGTGCCCCTGATGTTCCTGAGCTCCCCTACAGGTAGGTTTGTCATGACTTACACTGACATTTCCCTTCCTCCCTTGAGTAGTAACATATCTTTGCAGCTTCAGTGTTCACAGAGCTCAGTGCAGGAAGAAATGACTCTCGCTTGCCTGGGATGATGGCTGATGTTTAAGAGATTGGTTTTAAGTAGTTTCTATACTACCATCAATGATACTTGGAAAACTATGCTTCTCCCTGGTAGCTATAACAGTTCCCATTTGTAATAAGGTGACTGGGGAAAGATCAGGGACTTTGTGGCCTTCATCAGACTATGCTTGGGCCAGAGAACCTAAGGCCACAATCAGTCTTATACTCAGATGCAAACCCCTATGTATCCATGTATGAATTCCTGAGACATCCAGATTCAGGAGTCAAGAGAAAGTGCAGGATAAACTGTGGTTATCACAGATCAATTAACAACCCCAGAACAAATATATTCATATTAAGAAGACAGTAGAATTAAAGTGACTTAATCTGTTTCCCATACTGCATTTGCATGAATTTACAGGAATGAGGGATTGAGGATATCTCTTTGACAAAGATCTTCATGGGTGGAATATTTATGTCATTAAAATGTCCAGTAGAGGGCTGGAGAGATGGCTCAGCCATTAAAGGCTAGGCTCACAAGCAAAATGTCCTGCAGTTCATATTTCAGTATGGTGGGATGCTGATGGCTATAATGGATGACAAGGTACAGGAGTCACTAGCTGCTTAAGTCATATAGATTTACATAGACATCCTCCTCTTACAATGTAATCTATTCACAAATTCTGGCCTCTGTAAAATTCTAAGCAGATGATATGACCTTATTCCCCTGAGTTAAACTAATGTGAGGATCACAATATGTGCTGAACTAATGCAATGTCTATGAAACTGTTCAGTTTTCCTTCAATGCATGCACACTTTGATTTCTATAATTCTCTCTTTCACCCTTTACTTTGCAGTGTTTTGCTCCTCTCATCTAACAGGACTCTGTTTACACTGATCATAAATACTCAGCATTTCCTTGAGGAACTGGGCAATATTTGAAGCTTCTCAACACCAGAAATTACCAGAACACCACTTTCATTATTCCTGAGTCCCTCTGCATGGAGTATTTTATGTGAAAACTGAATCACATCTCCTCACTCTGATTCTGTCACAGATTAATACACCAAGCGGTCCTCAGTGACCAGATATCTAACATGAAGGAAGACTAAGTTTAGATATGCTTCTAGAGATCTCTGGAGTGTCCACTCTGAAACCCAACTCTGAAGGAAGTTATAGACAAACTCTGTAGCCCACTCCTCTGGAACAATATCATGAATTAGCACGAATAAGTACTAACGAGTGTTCATCAAAGCAACAAATATGACTGTAACACTCATGTTTTCCAAAGACTGAAGGATGCTGTCCTATGTCACTGTGGTCAGTATTGTACAAGTGGCTTGTGATTAGAGGAAAGGGAATTGGGACTGAGGAAGACTATGGATGTGGAATTAGTGATGAATGACTAAACTCTGCACTTATCCTTCAAAATTCATAAATGTGGCTGGGCATGGTGGCACATGCCATTAATCCCACCACTCCGGAGGCAGAGGCAGGTGGATCTCTGCGAGTTCCAGGCTAATCTGGTCTACAAAATAAGCCCAAGACAGCCGGAGCTCTGTTACACAGAGAAAACCTGTCTTGAAAAAAATTATAAATGTGAACTGAATTGATAACTCTTATTTTTTTATTATTGGTCATCTCCTAGGAAATAGACATTGATTTAATATATGATAAAACATTTCAAAATATTGACCCAATTATTGTAGATACCTGTGCTGACAATAACAACAATGCAGGAATATATGGGTGAACTTTACTAATTTAAAATTTCCTGCTATGTGAATCTTGCATACAGAGGAATAGAAAATTTCTTTATGCATTGAGAATTGATTCTTTTTTAATAATTAATTTTTTATTTCTTCAAGTTACATCTCAATCACAATCCCCTCCCTACTCCCCCCTCCAGTCCCACCCTCCCAACCTCTTCCCCCTAAACCCTCCATCCTCTTCCCTTTTTTTAAATTTAAGGTATACCTTTTTCTCCCCAACAGCTCCCACTTTCAGTCCAACAAATGGTTCTTTCTCTTATAACAATAAATACAATACAAAACAACAGAAATAAATAGGCCACAATTATGAGAGTTATATGGCTTAGCATACATTCCCAATGTCCACTCCATGTGTATTTGGCACCTGACTTTAACATTCTACGATCTAACCATCTCCATGAGCTTAAAGTTCTATATCTAACTCAGCTGTCATACTAACTTGCATCACAATTTTAAAAGCATCTTCGTAGATCCAGAACACCCTCTTCATTCCTGAACAACTCAAAACTTAACTATGAGCCTCTAGCTATCTATTCTTCAACCACCTCAGATAAATATATATGATTATATAGGAAGTGCAGGGCCTGCAGCTTCCAAAACTAAGAAATGACATACCAGTGGCTGTCTGGAGAGCTCCCATATTCTCTCCATACATTACAGCATCAATCTTCAGCTGTTTGGCCCTATTTCTCTGACAGACATTGATTGTAGAGAAGGAATTATGAAGGACTTGCCTACCATGTCTTGGCAGAGCTAGGCTGTCCACTTACCTGCTTCCAAGTTTTGTCATTTTTGGACAGCATTCTGTCTACAATTGAAGAAAGGGGTTTTTCTTGCCAAGAGATAGGCTTGCCACTAATTCAACCATCTCCCACTGGAGACTCTTCGATGCTCATCTTCTACTTCGAGAAGAATAGGGGGTGCTGTCAGGAGCTGACTTGTCTCAATATCAAAAAATCTAAAGTTAAGAAAACATCTTTGAATGCCATGTTCTGCATATCTCTTGAGGTTTTTGAAGACGCCCTATCTATCTCTTATATTTACATAAGCAAAAGTTGCTTGTCTCTTAGCAAATGATTTCTGATTAGCTTAGAAAATAACTGTGATAGACTGTCATAGTACCTAACAAAATGACAAGCTTGCCTGACTATTATTTTGTATTTATTAATTATCCTAAACAGTTTATGACAGTTGGTAGCAAAAGGCCGAAACTTCACATTGCATTTTTAAGCATTACTAGGTACAATACTTTTAAAAAGCGTTACCCTTAATTTTGTATCAATATACAAAGATCAATACCAATGTGGCCAAACATAATCTTAGTTTTGTATCAATATACAAAGATCAATAGCTATGTAGCCCAATACAATCTTAATTTTGCATTAATATATAAAGTTCAATACCAATTTAGCCAAATATAATATTAATTTTGTATCAATATACAAAGATCAATACTGATGTAGCCCAATACAATCTTAATTTTGCATTAATATACAATGATCAATACCAATTTAGCCAAATATAATAATAATTTTGTATCAATATACAGAGGTACAAGGGCATATTCAATAATCTGTCCTTTTTTCTTGGTCTTTCCTATATTATGTCTATGTCCCATTTTTTCTCAAGTCTGTTCACTCCTACATAGGAGAGAAAGAGGGATACAGAAAAGGAAAAGAGAGAATTCCCTGGGTCTAACCTCCAAAACCCATTTAACAAGACTATTTAACAGCTTGTAATCTCTTCCCTTAAATAAGAAGATTTTGTATTATCCATTAACTGACCAAATGTGAGGGGAAGCACCCTCCCCACCTTCTGGGGATGGGACATCGCTCTCTTAAAATGATGTCCTGCAGATTTGGGATGTAGTAAACCTGTTTGGGGCCCAAATAAGAATGGAAAAATGGTTTAAAATGTTAATAGAATCATTTGATATTCAGTCCTTTTGTGCTCAGCTATTTAAATGTCCTAAGAAGTTCGTAGACAGAAGCTGAACTTCAGGGCTTTACTGAAGTTCTGGCTGGAGCAGTCTGTGGAGCTGAACAATCTCAGCGATTTTGAGTTGTTGTGATTGTAGGCTTTTGAGGAAACAGCTATTGAGGAAGTCTGCAAGACTGGATCATCTGGGCTACTTGTCTTCTTTGGTGTCTCATCTGTTTTCTTCTGAAGTTTCCGTTGTCCCATTATCCCTGGATTCCTTGGATGGAGAATTAATTCTTAGCCCTGTTGCTACTTTCCTCAATACTTAACCACATGTTCTGAGCAAGCCTTCAGTCTACTCTTCCCTGTCCTCTCAACCGTAAGGCACCTTCCTGCTCCTTCAGAGTACTGAGGTACCTCAAATGCAAGCTACTGTGACACTGTTCCTTGCACAGTAATAGATGGCAGAATCCTCAGAAGTCAGCTGCTGGACTCTATATAGGCTGAGTTGGAGGTTATGTTTGCAGACAGTGTGACTCTATCTTCTGACTGACGTTTGTTCTGCCAATGCTTGAGAAGATCCATCCAATCCATTCATATCCATGTGCAGGCTTCTGCCTTGCCTAAGTCATATAGGATATGGGGAAGTTATCTGAGATAAGCCCTTAACGGACACAATTACTGAAGCTCCAGGACTCTTCAGTTTATCCCCAGACTGCTGCAGCTAAACTGAGAGTGAATACCTGTAGAGAGAATGCCATTGTCACATTGTCAGGCTCTGGCTCCCCTCAGGCCTGCGGCTAGGAATGCACTAACCTGCAGTTGCTAATACCAGGTAGAGGGTGATCCCATGTTAGTCCGTGGTGAGAACCCATTTTCTATTGGACAGTGGACAATATGGTACTAACTGGTACTGTGTAGTGTGTGGACATTCCTGTACTTACAGATGTAATCTCTGTAATTTACATGTGAATGAGGAAGGCTATTCCTTAGATCAACACAGGAATCTGTTTGAGACAGAACAGGTAAAGGTTCTCTGTGCTAGTCGCTGTAATGGTGATTTCTGAGTCCTAAGCCTGTCTGGGGAAATGAATACACAGTTCCATCCTGGCAACTGTTCAGACAGAGCTCCTGATGCCACTGAGAATCAATCACCAAATCTATGTTCATTAATGTGAACCACACTTCAGTGGTGCATGGGCCACCTGAACCTACTCAAGTCAGCCACAGCAGTGATGCTGAGAAGGTGCAATGACCAACCAGCCCCCATCAGACACTGTCACTGAGCACTGTGGATTACTGTCCATCCCCCACACACATCAGCAGCACCATGAACAACTCTAATATAAGTTGAGTATTCCTGTGACAATTTCTGCAAAATGTGTCCGATGTCCTAGGGCCCAAATGTCCTTGACTTATGCTGAGAAGAGGTTCATGACATCATTTCCTATCCATGGACAACAGAATTTCAATTTGACTCTTGGTGACCATATAAGTTGATATCATTCAACAATGAAGCTCTCTAGAATTGTAGCATTCAGACCCAACATTTCTACCATACAATGGTCTCTGTGGATATTGATGATTGCAATGAAATTCACAGATGTCGGTGATGTTGTGTCCTCAGTGCACAACTTGCTTATCAGCTTCTGCTACCATTTGCTTGAAATTGATGGGTCTAGTGTGCCCCCTGCTGTTTCTGGGAACCACTTATATGAGTTTGTCTATGGGCTCACACACAGTCTTCAAACCATGAATCTTTGTTCTTTCTTCATTGTATACCTAGTGTTGTTGAGTGTATATTTCATGAATGGATGGTGAGCTGTACCTCAGTTGTTTTCCAAGTCTCCATGAACCCCCTTATTTTCTCTAGATGTTGCTGGATCTAGCTATAGCAGTGAACACTGACAGTAAAGTGAGTTAGTAGACAACACACCTGATGAACACTGTCTACACGTATTCTACCAGGCCAAACTAACCACTCTATACAACAAAGGTGACCTCCAGGTTATTCAGAAGACTGTGAGTGATGATGATGCAACAGTGTAGGACCATGTTAGGTAAAGGGTTGATAATAAAGTACAGGATACTGAGACTCAGAAGGAAGGAGATATGGGACCAGACAATAAAATTTGATCTCATAACTTACCTGAAGTAACATTTACGTACATTGATTTGAATAATGAGTTTTTTGAAAAATAATTTAATAATGCTTTTAACAAACTTACAGGAATTATACTTATGTGGCAGTGCATTTTGACATAATATCTCTTATATTCAAACAGACTGGAACATCTGCATAGCCAAAGTTAACAATATGCCTGAGGTCAAGTAATATTTATAACCAAGAAAGAATGTTTATTTACCCAAATGTTGTTGATTGAATTTTACTGTTCATGTTCACATCATACTTTATTTAAAGCTACACCAATTAAAGTCCCAGAGTCTTAGAATCCAGTGATATTTTTACCATAAAAATCACAGTTTCCATTTTTATTGTTTTATTGAGTAAGAAACATGTCAAAGGAGGTGGTCACTGGTGAAGAGATTGTCTGTGTGTGGTATATTGTAGGAACACCCTAAATCAGCATCACTATATTTGAAGATATTCTATACATTAGTTGGCAAAGGCACTATGCTTATGTGACGAGGTAGACAAAAGGACACTAAGAATTGTTACTTCTTATCAATCTTCAGACTAATCTTCTCTGTCATTTCAGTCCCAGGGAAGCTTTCTGCTCCTCCAGGGTTTCTGACACACTCAAGATGTGGTTGTGACACTGTGTCTCTCATAGTAATAAACTGCAGAGTTCTCAGATGTCAGGCTGCTGAGCTCCATGTAGGCTGTACTGGAGGATGTGTCTACAGTCAGTGTGGCCTTGTCCTGGAACTTCTGATCATAGCTAGTACCACCACTCCCTGCATAAATATGTCCAATCCACTACAGCCCCTGTCCAGGTTCTGCTTCACCCACTGCACATAGGAGTTGGTGAAGGTGTACCCAGCAGCCTTGAAGGACACTTTCACTGAAGCCCCAGGCCTCAGCAGCTCAGGCCCAGACTGCTGCAGCTGGACTTGGGAGTGGACACTTATGGAAAGAAAAGCAGAGTGGATCTCATTGTCACATGAGTGTAAGGTCTCTCCTCAAGTCTGAAACTTGAGATCCCCTTACAAGTAGCTGCTGCCAATAGGAAGAGGATCTATCTCCATCCCATAGTGAGGGCCAGAGTGTTCAGTGACTATGAAGCAGACACTGATCATACCTAGTTGTGGGGTGTAGACATCTCTGTATGTAAAACCACACACTCAAGTGATTTGCATATACATGAGCAGGGTACTTCTTAGTTAATGACCAAGTCCAGATGGAGAAGAAGGAGGTAGAGGACACCTGGGTCAGCCAACAGGAGGCTGAGGCCCAGGTCTTAATCCTCTCTGAGGAAACGCATCACACTCCCCATCCTTGATCCCTGCACAGATGCTGTAGATGTCGTATCAGGGCCTCAGCTTTCAACAGACTTCTGATCCAAGGTATTTGTTCCCTTTGCTTCAAGGTTATCAGAAGTATTTACAGATAGTATTTTTTAAATATTTATGGATTACTTCAGGTTACGTCTCCATCAGAGTGTCCTCTTTCCAACCCTCCCAGTCCTGCCCTCGCACCCTCTACTCCCTATCCCTCCAATCCCACTCCTCTGGAGTGGAGTGTCCCTACATAACAGACCCCCACCCCAGTTTAGCAGTCATATGAGGGCCAAGAGCCTCCTCATACACTGGGTGCCACAAGGCAGTACCACTAGGGCAAAGTGTCTCACTGACAAGAAAAAAAGTCTATGTTCATGTTCCCTTTGGTGCATACATTCTAATGGCCTCTTCAATTTCTTTCTTCATGGACTTGAAGTTCTTGTCATACAGGTCTTTCACTTGCTTAGTTAGAGTTACCCCAGGAATTTTATATTGTTTGCAGCTATTGTGAAGAGTGTTGTTTCCCTAATTTCTTTCTCAGCCATTTATTTTTTTGTATAAAGAAGGGCTTCTGATTTTTTAAATTAATTTTGTGTCCAGCCACCTTGCTTAAGGTGTTTATCAGCTATAAGAGTTCTTGATGACTATGATAGTGATGAAAATCTCAAAAACAGCTAAGTTATGAGAATTTACAGCCTTCTTTTGATACATACAATTAACATTTGCCTTTCCAACGTGTTATTTGCTAAAAACCTCATCAGATTACCAAAAGTAAATATACTTCAGAAATATTCACACATAATTGATGATTGCAAGATGATCACAATTAAATTATGCAAAAGTACTGTGTATTAGCCAACAAAAGATTACATAAAGAAAACATGGTTATATATACAACACAACAAAAGATTTTCATCAGAAAGAAATAAGAAACTTACTTACATCACATTTAGGAAAATGGATTCAATTGGAAATAATGGTATTAAAGCCACATCAGAAACACAGACCATCATTAGTATAAGTTTCTCATTACTAGTTCTTAGATAGTATGCTATTATATAAAATTATGTATACATATACATAATGCTGTATGAATGAAACTGTTTAGTATAATAAAGGGAAAAATATGAGAGGCAAGAAAAAGAAAAGCTAGAGGTTATGGGGAAAATACAGTGTAAAAATTACCCTATATGAAAGTCCTAAACATATGTAAAATTGTTATTTCTACTTTTCAGAATTATTTTTATTTTTTGAAATTTTCCTTCATACATGAAGTATATTATAATCCTATCTACTTCAACTATGTCCCACAGATATTTTCAGTGTCTTAAAGGCCTATTTATTAATTATCAATCTTTTGCCTGCATGATATTGTTCTGTTTAGGAGTTATCATTTTTACCAGTAAGTTCTAGGTATTCTTCAATTGTTCTTCTATTAGGCTCTCAGGGTATCTGGTTTTATGTTGAGTTCCTTGACCACTTGAACTTAAGTTTGGTTCAGGGTGGTAGATATGAATCTATTTGAATACTTCTACATGCCAACATCCAGTAAGAACAGCACCATTTTGGGAAGAGGGATCCTTTCTTCCATTGTATATTTCTGTCTTTATAAGAATTTGGGTGTTCAGAGGTGTGTGCATTTACTTCTAGCTCTTCAATTCAATTCCTTTGATTAAACTGTCTGTTTTTATGCCAATAGCATGATGTTTTTATTACTTTAGCTCTGTAGTAAAGCTTGAATCAGAAGTTTTTTATAATACAAGATTGTTTTAGCTATTCTGGATTTTGTGTTTTTGTATATGAAGTTGAATTTTGTCCTTTCAAGGTCTGTAAAGAATTGTGTTGGGATTTTGGTGGGGATTGCACTGAATATGTAGATTCCCTTTGGTAGGGTGGCCATTTTTACCATGTAAATATTATCAATCCTTAAGATCTTTCTGTCTGCTGATAGCTTCCTAAATTTCTTTCTTCAATGAATTGAAAGTTTTCTCAAAAGCTCTTTCACCTGCTTGGTTAGAATTTCTCCAGGTTCTAATTTTCCATTTGATGGGTTCATTATACTACGAGATGAACTGCCTTCTTGTTGACTGAGAGGGCCTTGAATTGTGTCATTTTGTTTCTGTAGCATTCCCAAGAGAGGATCATAGATTTTAGGAACTAACATCAGGGATCTGTGCCAGATCTTGTCGTGGTTTTCTGCATTTTGTATGTGGTTAGCTAAGAAGAATAAACACTGGGCAGAGTCAGAAATCATCCCTCTTTGCACCTGCTCCTCAGGCTCCTCACAACTAATTTATTTAGATGTTTTCTTTTCATTGACTCATGGCAACAAATATGTAGCAATGTTATTGATGACACTAACATAAAAATTATAGAGGATATAGGGTCTTGTACCCACAGGGAAAGACTAAGAGAACCAGGAATTTTAATCATGCAGGGGTGTCTCCTCAGTGAAGGAGATATAATCAAATACCTGCACCCCATCCAGAAAGCTGAGAGTGGAGGTTCTTAACATCCTGGTAACCTTTTGCTCTCTGCAGGGACAGACTTCATCCTAATTCCCCAGAATGATTATCCCAGACTCCTCCCTCACTAAACCATTACCCATCCTTAGTGGACATATCACATTACTTTGTGGCCTGCTGAACTCTCTGCCATTGGTCAGAGACCACATTAGATTCTAGGCCTTTTAGCTATAGAACCCACCTTCATGGTCACAAAACTTTGTTATAAAAAGTTTCTATGTAGTCACACCTTCGCCTTTATTGTGCTACTGGAATTGGAATGATTATGGGAATTATTGTTGTCTGAAGACCTTTCTCCAAATTCTATTGTGTTTAAATATACCTACAATGAGCTGGCTGGTATTAGACTCCCCAAACTCTGATCCAGGTTGACAAATCAATCTACACCAAATTCTCATTCTCATCTCTTCACACAGTTTGTTTCACTGTCTCACACCTGCAAAAATCACCTCAAGAAACAGGAAGCTTCCTGGGAGAAATTACTCTATGCATGCATAAATTAATAATGTAAAAGTTCATTAATGAAAATACACACATACACACACAGAAAGGTGCACACACAAACACACACATGCATGCACACACACACACACACACACACACACACACACATACACAAAGCTAATTTCCAAATTTTTCCTTACATATTGAACTACACCTTAGCATTATGCCTTGCAAGTAAGTCTCATCCTTAAATCTTTTAAGTCCTGGTCTCTGGTTATACTTTGAAGAATTTAAACAGAGACAAGAGACTAGGTACTTGGAGATTTATGAGAATTACACAACAAACTTGTTATCAGAATTCTTTTTTATTGTTATTTTAGAATTTTTTTCTATTTTTTACTGAAAATATTTTTATGTGATATATTCTGAACTGATTCCACTTCCCCAACTGTTCCCTGATCTTTACTGACATCAATTCCTTTTCTTTATATAATTATAAAATAAACAGAACCTAAACGAAATAAAAAAGAAAAAAGTAAGATAAATATGTAGCAGTATTATTGATTACATAGACATAGAAATAGTAGAGCGCATGAGGGCCTTGTAATCACTGAGAAGCACTAAGGAAAAGCCAACAAACTGAAACAGGGCTAAACAAACAAATATATTATGATCATTTCTACCCCCACTATGCACTATGTCCCTTTGATTTTCATTGGGCTTTCCAATAAGAATCTCTTCCAACATCCTGACCTGTTTTATTTCATTAACTAATAACACAGGGAGTCTACTTAGTGCTATTTATGTACACATGTGTGGCATCATTCACTAGTACATAGAAAAGATACAGAAAATTTTCAAAAATCATGGTTTTATTTTCTTCATTAGTCATCAAATGCCAAAAGACTCTCAACTTAATGTGGGTCTTCAGTATTTCTTCCCCATCCATATTGTAATATTGATTTTAGTACCTTCTTTCTAGTGGAGATACAGAGTACATATGGAAATGGTGTATGTGTGATCCTCAGAGAACTACTTATGAAATTCAATTCTTGTGTTGTAGCATGTGAGTCCAGGGATCAAACTGATGTTGCTAAGCTCACCAGTAGATGCTTTTATCTGCTCATTTATTTCACAGGGTCTCATAGTATAACTTTGACTGGCTTGATTTGTTCATGACTACTACTTGTAACTGTAGCTGATATGAGTTCATGTGTACAATGACACTGTCAAGTCTTGAAGACAGCACTTCATGTCTATCCGACCCATATTCTGTAACTTTTCTTCATTAAGTAATTTATTTACTTTAGATCCTGATCACAACTTCCCCTTCCTCATCTTCTTCATTCCCTTCCTCTCATCTCCTCTCCCCCTCTCTCCCATTCTCTTTCTCCTCAGAGAAGGGGAAGATTCCCATGGATATTATCCTTCCTTGCCATATCAAGTTGCAGTAGGACTAGGAGCATCTTCTCCTATTGAGGCCAGACAAGGCAGCCCAGTTAGGGAAAGAGATCCAAAGGCAGGCAACACAGTCAGAGACAGCCCCGGCTCCTCCTGTTAGTGGTCGCACATGAAGACCAAACTGAATATCTAATTTGTATATGTAAGGGAAATAGGTTCACCAGATGTAGGCTTTCTGCCGGTGGTTCATTCTCTATGAGCCCCTATGGGCTTAGGATAGTTGATTCTGTAGATTTTCTTATGACCTTGATCTCTCTGGCTCTTTCGATCCTTCTTCACCTCTTTCACAGATTTCCCCATTCTCTGCCTAATCTCTAGAGCCTCCATGCTTGGGCCCTGCTCTGATGTACTCCCATCTCTGCAGTCCTGCCCCCTGCCTAGAATATGACACTTCTATACTAATTGACTGTAAGAGTCATCATGAAGATCATTGAAATTCCCTCTCCATGAGAAAATGTTATCAGGTCCTAATTTTCAATTGAGGAATTCATTCTACTAAGAGACAAACTGTCAAACTGACTTAAGAAGACCTTTGAATTGTGCCATTTTGTTTCTGTAGCTTCCCAGGAGAGTGACATAGATTTTTAAGAACATCTGCATTGGTCAGATCCTGTATTCCTTGAAGGCAAAGGTTGTAACTCACATAAAACATGGTCTCCTGGGACTTGTATGTGGTCAACGGAGAGGAATAATATCTGGGTATAAAGGAATGTAACAACTTTGCTGGGCACTCTTTCCACCTGCTCCTCAGGCTCTGCACAACAGATTCATTTTGTTATTCACATTCACTGTCTCACAGAACCATTTAGCAATGTCATTGATAACATGGACATTGAATATTTTCCAGTAGAAATTACTCCACACACATAAAGATTAATAAGAGTAAAGCTCCTTATTCTCAAAAAGGGAACAAAGGTAAAGCCCAAAGAATGATTAGCATAACTCTTAAAACTACACCTTAGCATTATGCATTTTACATATGCCTTAACCCTAAATATCTTTTAACTCCAATCTCAGGTAATACTTTGAATAATTTAGCAAAAATATAACTTGAAGTCTAGACAAATGGGCATATGTGATATTTAGACAATAGTGGCATTGCCAGAATCCTTTTTACTTTCTTTATTTCTTTCTTCCTTTCCATATCATTTATTTCTCTCTCTCATTAAGAAAAAATAGGCACCTAAGGATATGATAAAATAAAAGATGAAAAAAACTGGAATAGGACAAAATAAACAGAAGAAAAAGCACCAAAGAAAAAACACAAGACACACCCTGAGACACACACTCAAGCATAGAAAAATCTCATAAAAACACAAAAGAGAAAACCATACTATATACTCAAAAGACATGTAAAGAATGAAGAAAAAGACCCAGAAAAACCATTAAGAAACAAAGAACCTTCCAAAATGCATTGTGTTCATTTTGTGTTTCCCTCTACTACAGGGCCTGGGCCTACCCTTAAGAGTGGTTTGTAGATCCAGTGAGACTCCATTGGAGAAAACTATTTTTTTCTTTTCCAGAGGTTATCAATTGGAGTAGCTTTAGGAAAAGAATGGAAGTTTATGTCCACTATGTCCTCTCAGCTTTGGGAGTCCATCTGGCTTAGACCTTTGAAGGTTCTATGCATGTCACAGTCTCTGCCAGTTCATGTCTGCATCGGTCTTGCTGTGTCTGAAAGGTTTTGTCTCCATACTGTCCTGCATTTCCTTTGGAATAATATTTCATCCTTGCCATATGCAGGTTCCTGTGAGCCTTAAGAAAAACATTTGATGGAGATACCCCATTTAGAACTGAGTGTTCAAGGTCTACCACACTCTCCCCATTCTCTAGTTGTGGATCTTTGTTTATTTTCATTTACCACCATAGGAAGCTTCTCTGATGATGCCTAGCAAGACACTAATTAACAAGGGTAGTAGAATGTCACTAGAAATCATTGTGTGCTGTGTTCCTTTGGCAGAGCAGTAATATTTGGTTTTCCTCTTGGTCTGTGACATATCTAGTATTAGGTTCTTCGCCAACAAAGTAGTGTCAGAGGTGGGTTCTATCCCATGGAGTGGGGCTAAATACAATCAGATATAGGCTGTTTCAACAAACAAGATTTGTGACACTATTGCACCACATGCCTTGCAGGCAGGTCATGATTGTAGACCAAAGTGTTTGTAGATGAGTTGTTGTTTGTCTTTTTTCTTTGGCAGCATTGAGATGCTTTCCAGTACCATGAGCACTAGTCATAGGAGTGAAAGGTTGATATAGATTCCACCTCAATATCTCCATGTTCAGTGAGTTTTTTAGATATCATCTTCAAAAACAGGACTGTGCCTTCAGTGTGTGGAAAGCAACCAATATCTTTATCTATAGCCTGAGTGGTTAGGGAGTTTCCATGGTGACCAATTGCCCAATAAATTAGTTAGATGTAATCCATTTCCTGAACTGGAGGTTTTATTTGGTGAAGAGAGATGTCTAGTTTGGACTTTGTTTCCCTTCCTATTGGATGATTCCATTTACATTTCTTTCAGATATGCACATATTTTAAGAAACTTCTATTTTGTTAGGATCACATATAACCCATCTAATGGACCTTAGTTGTAGGTGTCTTCTCCATATTTCTGCCTTTCTCCTCACTTCCCTGCCATTCCAGTTTCATATTCATTTTCCAGTCTTCCACCCCACCCATCCATATATATCTATTTTTCTTTTCCTATGGACATCAATCCCTCTCTAGTAGCACCTTACTCTATATCTAATTCTTTGGTCACAACTATTGTAGTCTGCCTATGGAATACCTAACAGCTAGCATCCATATTTAAGTAAACAGATACATATTTGTTTCTTTGTGTCTGGGTTACTATACTTTGGGTGACTTTTTATAGCTCTATATACATTTACTGGAAAATTTCATGTTTTCATATTTTTTGACAGACATGTAATATTATGTTGTATAAATACACAAAATTTCCTTTTATTTTTTTCCTTTTATTAAAAATATTTTTCTTTTCTCATACAATATATCCTGATTACAGTTTTCCCTTCTTCTACTACTCCCAGTTACTTCCTTACACACCCACCTGGATCCACTCCCTTTCTGACTTTCATTAGAAAAAAAAAAACAGGCTTCTAAAAGGTAAAAAAAAAAACCTTAGAAAAATAAAATATAATTCGTTAAAACAAAAAATCTCACACTGAAGTTGGAAAAGAAAAATCAAGGAAAGGAAAAATCCCCTTAGAGAAGACCTATTTGTTCATATACTTCAATCAGGAGTCCCACAAAAATAAATGATAATAAATACCGAGACCCTTAGGGTCTTTGGCCTTCTCTGGGGGGATTTTTCCTTTCCTTTATTTGTCTTTTCCAACTTCAGTGTGATAGTTTTTGTTTTAACTAATTATATTGTATTTTTCTAAGATTCCATCTCACACCTGTCAAAATGGCTAAGATCAAAAGCTCAAATGACAGCACATGCTGGCAAGGGTGTAGAGAAAGGGGAACCCTTCTCCATTGCTGGTTGGAGTACAGGCGTATGTAACCACTATGGAGGTCAGTCTGGCCATGTCTTAGAAAACTTGGAATAGCTCTGCCTCGGGACACAGCCATACCACTTCTGGGTATACATCCAAATGACTCCTCACCGAATCATAGGGAAGTTTCCTCATCTATGTTCATAGCAGCCTTATTTATAATAGCTAGAAACTGGAAACAACTCAGAAGTCCCTCAACCAAAGAATGGATTAAAAAACTGTGGTACATCTACACAATGGAGTACTACTCAGCTATCAGAAACAATGAACTTATATAATTTGCAGTCAAATGGATGGAACTAGAGAAGCTTATCCTGAGTGAGCTAACCCATACTCAGAAGGATGTACATGGCATCTATTCACTTATAGTCTGATTTTAGTCATATAGTACAGGATATCTATGGTACAACCAACACACCGAAAGGAACATGGATATAGAGTTTTTCATTTTTCCCTGTCAATGAGACAATTTTCCCTAGTGGTGCTGCCTTTTAGGCCCCCCAGTGTATGAGGAGGCTCTTGACCCTCATATGACTGCTGAACTGGAGCAGGAGACTGATGTAGGGACACTCCAATCCAGAGGAGTGGGATGGAAGTGTTAGGGGGTACAGGGTGGGAGGGCGGGACTGGGAGGGTGGAAAGAGGACACTATGATGGAGATGTAACCTTAAGCAATAAATAAATAAATTTAATAAAAATAAATATATAAATAAATATATAAATACTGAGAACAAAGCCAGACATCATGCAGAAGAGAGATCTTTTAGCACAGCTCTCAATGGGCCACCTCCATCTGGTCCCACCCCTCAAAGCTCATGGAAAACCACAGGATATGTGGTTGGATGATTTTAACAGTCAGAGTAGATAGAGGACACCATGAGAAAAAAAAGCCCTCTAAGTCAACTGGTCAAGGTTTATGGGAACTCAAAGAGACTGGAGCAGCAAGCACAGGAGAGATCCGGATCTGCACCAGGTCCTCTCCATATATATTATAGCTTTCTGTTTAGTACCACAGTTTCATCCATTTTTTTTTGATGGATCTATAGGCTGTATCTATTTTGGCTATTATCAATAAAGCAGCAATGATATGATTAAACAAGTGTCTCTAGAGTCCTTTGGGTATATGCTAAAAAGTGGTATACCTGGATATTGGCATAGATCTATTCCCAGCTTCCAGCAAGACAAACACACTGATTTCCATAGTGGCTACATGCAGTGGGGAGCTTTGCTATATGAGACATCTGGGCACTTCAAAATGATTTTGCAGCAAAATCAGACAACTCCTGAATCAAAGACTTACAACCACTTGACAGATGTCTTCCCATTACATTAGAGAATCCCATTCAATTCAGAATCCACAAGGGGGAGATTTCTCTGCCTTCTGATCATTCCTTGTTTTCTAGTTGGAGGACACAGTAGGATGTTTTATGAAGACACTAGTGTTTCAGACAATATGTTAAATCTAACATAGGTTTCAATGATCTCTAAAATAGAATTAACCAAGGATGTTCATGCCTGCCACAGCATATTCAGCATATTAGATGTCATCTAAAATAGCATGTGACAATCATATTGTAAGGGGAATAATATCTGCTGCAGGAACATGCAAAATCAATGTTCTGAGCCACAGAGAAATCATACAAAATCAAACCTGAGATTACCAAGTAGCATGTATGTCTTTGTATGAGTTGATAGTCACAATTTATCCAAAATCTAATCCTCTGTAGAAGAAGGGAGAACTCCAAGTATCCAGCAGAATGTGAGAGATGATGCTGTGTCAGTGTGGGTTCATGTTCTGTAAAGCCTTGAGACTGAAGGCCAGTGTACAGACTGGGAAGACAGTAGATTTGAGAACAGAGGACTAGTCATAGCCTCAAACCTATTCTCGATATGTACACACATTGAGTCAATGAATTAGTTTTATGAAAAGTGATTTGATAATACATTTTTCAACTCAAAATAGTTACAGTTAAGGGTTAGTTGCAGTGGATTATGATATAAATATCTCTTACATTCTAAGAGATGAGAAATTCTGCTGGTCAACAAACCAGAATTTAAAACACACATTCAGGTGACATAAGACTGGGAGAGAAATTTTGTTTGGTCAGAATATGTTTGTGGTTTTGATTTTAAAATTCATGTTATAGTTTATTCAGAGGAATTCCATCAAAAGATTCACTATCTTGAAATCCAGAGATATTTTTGCTAATATTCATTATCACAGTTTTCCCTTTTTTTTTTTTTTTTTTTTTGCTTCATTACAGAACATGCTTGCCAATAGAAGTGGTCACTGGTGAAGGTATTCTCAAGGAACAATGTGCCACAGGGGTGAACTCAATTAGCATTGTTTTATTCTCAACTGTAACTGTGAAAGGCTGACTAAGACCATTTGGTACTGCAAAGAGGAGGCAGGGAAGGGACACTCGGAAATATTATTGCTGAGCAAATTTTCAGGCTGACCTTCTCTATCATCTCAGTCCCAGGGCAGTTTCTTGCTCCTCAAGGTTTCTGACACACTCAGGATGTGGTTGTAACACTGTGTCGAAAACAGTAATAGACAGCAGAGTCCTCAGAGGTCAGGCTTCTGAGCTCCATGTAGGTTGTGCTGGAGGATGTGTCTGCAGTCAATGTGGCCTTGCCCTGGAACTGTTGATTGTAGTCAGTGTTACCATTTCCAGGATTAATCCCTCCAATCCACTCCAGTCCCTGTCCGGGCCTCTGCTTCACCCACTCCAACCAGTAGCTGGTGAAAGTGTAGCCTGCAGGACACCTTCACTGAGGTCCCAGGCTTCAACAGCTCAGGCCCAGACTGTTGGAGCTGGGCCTGGGAGTAGACACCTGTGGAGAGAAAATCAGAGTCGATGGCATTGTCATCTCAGTCCCTGTCTCCACTTCAATGTAGGAATTGGAGATCTGCTTACCCATAGATGCTGCCAATAGGAAGAGGATCCAGCTCCATACCATGCTGAGTTCAAGGTTATTCAGTTACTCTGGAGAGAACACTGATCATTTGTTGTTATGGAGTGTGGACATCCCTCTATGTAACAACCATATATTTGTATCATTTACATATTCATAAGCAGTATACTTCTTATATATTGACCTAGTCCAGCTGGAGAAGAAGGAGGTAAACGATGTGTGGGTTAGGCAGCAGGATACTGAAATCCAGGTCCTAATTCTTCCTGAAGAAATGCATCCCAGATGCCTTCCTTGAGCCCTGTGCAGATTTTGTGGATGTAACATGAGGACCTAAGGACTCAATAGATTCATGGCCTCAGGCAGTTGTTCCACGTTGGGCCAACGTTATCAGATAGATTTACAAAAGGGTGTTGTTGTGGTGGTGGTGACTAGAAATTTTGAAACCTGACATTATGAGAATTTATAGCCAGTTTCATATACATGCAATTTATACTTGGCTTTAGAGCATATTGTATACAAATGAAAGAAAGAAAGAAAGAAAGAAAGAAAGAAAGAAAGAAAGGAAGGAAGGAAGGAAGGAAGGAAGGAAGGAAGGAAGGAAGAAAGAAAGAAAGAAAGAAAGAAAGAAAGAAAGAAAGAAAGGCTGGAAGGAAGGAAGGAAGGAAGCTGACCATACTGACCTAATTGGACATACCCCAGAAACATTAGTACATTAAAGTGTATTGCAGCACTATAAACAATAACTAAATCATGAAAATAAAATACATGTCTGCCAGCAGATTAATACAAAAGAAAGACATGATTCTATATGCAATACAGTAGAACTCTTTTTTATCCGAAAGAATAGGAATTTTCATAGCATTTAGGAAAATCAATGAAAACTGTAGATAATTATATTAATGGGGATCTGCAGCCTTGATCACAGAAGCTTCTGTGTGTAATGATTGATGTAGGCATTCATGACTGGTTGAAGTGCTGAGAATAATTGACAGAATGCACGGCCACAATTGAGTCATCTGTATGAACCTGTCTGCAAAGCTCATGGACGATCACAAAACAGGGATTGGAAAGAACGTAAGATCCAGAATATGTGGTGGATAGACATGAACTAGTATCTCAGGACTTGACATGGCCACTGTATACATGAACTCTCAAAACTATGCTTACCAGCAGAAGATCAGAGCAAATCAAGCCAGTCAAAGTTACCATGAGAGCTTTGAATTAGCTGAGCAAATAAAAGTGTCCACGTGTAAGCTTAGCAGTATCGTTTTGATTGCTTGCACCTACTTGATAGAAATGAGAATTGAATTTCATAAATTATACTCTCAGAGTAACACATCCACCTTGGTGCATATGTGCCATGCTGTCACCACTGAACACGGTATAACAATATTGTAGATATTTTACAACAAAAGGGAGAGTGAATTCTGAGGGTTCCCTCCAAGTTTTGTGTCTATTGGCATTTGATGATTGATGAGGAAAATATTATCCCTTTTCTTTGAAAGGTTTCTAGATGTTCCTTATGTACTGTTAAATACACATCTATTGTATATAGACAGAAATGATTATATTCACTGTGTTATTAGTTAATGAAACAAAAGTGGTCACGAAGTTGAGAGAGAGACTTACTGGAAAATTCCAAGGAGAGCTAGAGAGTCATAGTGTGGATAGATATGTCAGAATATATTTCATAAGTGAATGAAAGTTTCAAAGAATACACAAAATCATTATTAAAATTAAAAATAGCAATGATATATATGTTTCGAATTTTTATGCAAGTAAATATTGTATACTCTATATTTTTCCCATAATCTCTACTCTTCCATTTCTTAACAGTCCTTCTTTTATTATGTTAGACACTTTAATTTATTCATTATTATGTATCAGCATGCATAATCCTGTGTAAGAATACAATATCTAAGAACTACTAAAGAGAGACTCATGAAATATCTGTATATCTTCACTAATAGAGTTAATATATTGGAAAATATTATCATTGAATCATCTGTGGCTGAATAGTAGTAAATCATTCTCATGCACTTTGTCCAGTCATGAATGTCTGCATCAGTCATTACATACAGCACACAGAAGATTCTGTTATTAAGGCTGAGAGCAGCATTGACCAATGGTTTAATCATTATAAAGCACTTTGACAGCATGACCATTAGAAGTACAACTAGGGTCTACTAAGGCCTGTGCCATCTCTAGGTATGGAATTTAGAAAATGTTTACCTGGGATGAAGTCTTTCCTATGTAGCAGACCACAAATCACATTAGAAATCTTTGTAAGAAAAGTTCTTGAAATATGAGTAAAAATAAAGCTTGATATAGAATGCACATGGCTCGAGAAATCAACGTGAGGATACTGGGAGTAAAGAAAAGTGCATTACAGACAAAAGAGAAACAATTACAATTTTATTTTTATAACAAAATGTATGGAAATCATGAACAATTCATAGTTGCCTAGTTTTAAATTTGTGATTTTCTTTGTGGGAAAATTGTGTCTTCAGGTTATAGTGAAGTAATATGGATCTGCTGACATAGCATTTTTACCAAAAAAAAGTAAACTATTAAAAGTGTGTGAGAAACTGGTGATACACAGATAAGACTTCTAGTTTAGTTATTAGTATTGTCTCAGAGGTCTGGGTTTGATCACGCTCTTTAGCTTTGGGTGAGATATGCTTGTATAATGCGGAGCACAAGGCACATGGTTGACCTTGGTGTTTTATTTCACGTTGTGAGTCTTTGAACAGATGGACCTGCATGGGTGGACTGTGCTGCTCCCAAAAGACACAAGTTATTATATGAACATCTCAGTGTTAGTCACTGGATAACTACCCATCTGTGAAAGAGCAGGGAGGCCCAAAGGTGCTGAACCCTCTGAGGTATTGCCATTGCTCTTGGTTGCCCAAAATAACTCCAAAATAAACCTCATTCTGAGAAATAATTTTAAAACTGGATGGATTGTAAGAGCCAGAATGGGTGGATGACTCCAAGGAAACAGTGTTTTCCATGCACAACAGGTCAGATGCACATATGGACTCACAGAGACCATGGCTGCAGACATGGAGCCTGAACCAAATCAACCCAGATAAGATCCCCAGGTTGAGAGAGGGTCAAACAGGCTCTCACCCAAAACAATAAGTTTCTTCAATTGACATTCATTTGCAAAGGAAAATTGTTTTTTTTAAATACTTTATTTTTTTTCTTCAAGTTACATCTCAGTCACAAACCCTTCCCTATTCCCTCTTCCTATCCCGCCCTTCCACCCTCTTCCCCCCAGCAGTTTTCCCTTTCAGTCCAACAGATGGTTCCTTCTCTTATAACAGTAAATACTATACAAAACAACAGATATAAATATGCCACATTTATGAGAGTTAAATGGCCCAGTATGCCTTCCCAGAAAATTGGTTTTTTTAAATAGATTTAATTCAGTATAAAAACCACAATTAAGGGTAAATGTATTCAGGGACAATAAAATTCCAATTTGACTCTCTGTCAGCTCATATGTTGATATCGTTTAACAATGAAGCTCTCAAGTTTTGTTAGCATGAGTATCTAATATTTGCACCACACATTGGTCTCTGAAGGTGTTGATGTTAAGAATGAAATTCACAGATATTGGTGGAATCCTCTCAGTGCATAACTTCCTTATCAGCTTCTACAGCCATCTCCTTCTTAGGGGTTGGTGGTTCTACAGTGCCCCCTGCTGGTTCTTAAATCTACTTATATAAGTTTGTCTATGGGCTCACATAGGAATAGTCCCCAGCTATGCCTCTTCCTTCTCTCTTCTTCATGTTCATAATGAGTATATATTTCATGGATGAATGGTGAGCTGTTCCTCAGCTGCTTTCCAGATCTCCATGAAACCCAGTATTTTCTCTAGGTGTTGTTGGATCTAGCTATAGCAGTGACCACTGATTTTAAAGTAAGTTGACAGATACAACTGATGAATACTGTCTACAAGTACTCTACCAGGCCAAAACTAAGCACTCTGTACAACAAGGGTGACCACCAGGTATTCAACAGACTTTGAGTGATTTTGCGGCATCGCTGTAGGTCCATGTTCTGTAAAGGCTTGAGGCTGAAGTACAGGATACTGAGACACAGAAGAAAGTAAATATGGGACCAGACAATGATTGATCTCAGAACTTCCCTCATTTAACATGCACATACTTTTATTTGATTAATGAGTTCTTTTGAAAAGTAAGTTAATAATACTTTTGACCAATATACAGGAATTATAATTATATGGTAGTGCATTTTTGATATAATATCCCTTGAATTCAAAGAGACTGGAACTTTCTGATAAACCACACAGCCATAGTTCATAATACACCTGGGCTCACATAATATTTAAGAACATGAAAAGATGTTTATTTACCCAGATGTTGTTGATTTGAATTTTCTTGTTTGCATTCATAACATAATTTATTTAAGCTGATCCAATTAAATTCCCAGAGTCTTTGAATTATGTGATATTTTTATCATAATATATCATCACAGTTTCCATTTTCAGTTTTCTATTGACAAAGAAGCATGTCAATGGAGGTGGTCACTGGTGAAGAGATTGTCAAGGGATAGTGTACTCTAGGAGCACCCTAAATCAGCACCACTTCATTTGCAGATGTATTTTAGAAAAGGTGACAAAGTTAATATACAGCTGTAAGGAAGAGGCAGACAAAGGTACACTCAAAATTATTATTTCTGACCAAGACTTCAGACTAATCTTCTCTGTAATCTCAGACCCAAGAAAGCTTCCTGCTCCTCCAGGGTTTCTGACACACTCAGGATGTGGTTGCAGCACTATGAGTCTCTTGCACAGTAATAGACCACAGAGTTCTCAAATGTCAGGCTGCTGAGCCCCATGTAGGCTGTGCTGGAAGATGTGTCTGCAGTCAGTGTAGCCTTACCCTGGAATTTCTGAGCATAGTATGTAGTACCATTTTCAGGATTAATATATCCAATCCACTACAGCCCCTGTCCGGGCCTCTGCTTCACCCACTCCATCCAGTAGCTGGTGAAGGTGTAGCCAGAACTCTTGCAGGACACCTTCACTGTGGCCCCAGTCCTCACCAGCTCAGACCCAGACTGCTCCAGCTGGACCTGGGAGTGGACACCTGGGGAGAGAAAAGTGTGGACGGCATTGTCATCTCAGTCCCTGTCTCCACTTCAGGGCAGGAAGTGGAGATCTGCTTACCTATAGATGCTGCTAATTGGATGAGGATCCAGCTGCACCCCATGGTGTAAGCCAGAGTGTTCAGTGACTGTGGAGATGACATGATCATTGGTAGTTGTGGGGTGTGGATGTCCCTGTATGTAACAACCATATACTCATGTGATTTGCATATTCATGAAAAGTTTACTTCCTAGTTAATGTCCTAGTCCAGCTGGAGAAGAAGGAGGTAGAGGACACCTGGGTCAGCCAGCTGGATGCTGAGGTCCAGGTCCTAATCCTCTCTAAGGAAATGCATCCCACTCTTCCCTGAGCCCTGTGTAGATGCTCTGGAGGTCACATCAGGACCTCAGTTCTCAATAGATTTCCAGCCTGAGATGACAGTTTCACCTGTGACAGGTTATCGGATGGATTTACAGGTGGTGTTTGTGATGATGATGATGACTGGAAACTTCAAAACCTGATAAGTTATGAAAATCTACAGTCTCCTTTAGATATAGACAATTAATACTTGCCTTTTAACAGCAGATTGATGAAAACAAAAAACTGAACAAAATGTCCAAAAGGGAACATACCTCAGAAATATTAGAATATCAAAGTTTATTGCCACATGATCTAAAATAATAAATTGTGGAAATGAAATGCATGTTTGTGAGCATATGTTTGCAAGATACACAACACAACAGAAATATTTCATCTGATAGAATAAGGAAATTACATCTTATTTTGGAAAATTATTTCAACTTTAGATAACTATATAATGAAGACCATCTCAAAAGTGTGACATTATATGAGTCACTACTAACTCTCATTAGTTGTTCTTAGACATTTCATTATTTGATACAACTATGTATCTTAGTACATATACTGTATAAATGAAATTGTCTAGGATAATAAAGGAAAAAGTCAGAAGATTTAGTGTAGAGAGCTGCGAAGTGCCGCGCCCTAAAGATGGCACTGGTCTCCGCCTTCCACCAGCCCGACGGTGAGCGCTCTTTATGATAATAAGTTCATATTTGGCAAAGACCGCTGATCTGGCTTGCTTCCGCATACATAGACCTCTAAGATAGCACCACTTGGCTTTACTTGACTGGCTGTTTAATTAGTATTTAGCCTGTGGGTTGGGTCTGCCCCATTATTCAGAAGACTGTTTTCAAGGGACCTGAATAAACTGCAGGAGAAGAGCTTTTATGAGTTGCGTCATTCCTTGCTGGACAAGGGGGGACTCAACAAAGTGGTGGCCCATACGGGGAATCAGAAAAGACTCAGAACTCCTGCAGTCAGGGGAAGCGCTTGGTAAGTTCCTGGGATAAATCAGGACAATAAAGTTTCACGGAAATAGCGAACACAAGGTAAAGTTTCGCGGAGATAGCGAACAAAAGATAAAGTTTCGCGGAGATAGTGAACAAGCAGTTAAGTTTTGCAGAAATAGCAAACAAAGGGTTAAGTTTCGCAGGCAGTTGCGAACAAAGGGTTAAGTTTCGCAGGCAGTTGCGAACAAAGGGTTAAGTTTCGCAGGCAGTTGCGAACAAAAGGTAAAGTTTCGCAGGAAGTTGCGAACAAAAGGTTAAGTTTCGCAGGCAGTTGCGAACAAAAGGTAAAGTTTCGCAGGAAGTTGCGAACCTAAAGTAAAATTTTTAAACATGGGATTGTCTCAGTCACATCCAATTTTTCTGGCTCTTCAGGAGCTACTTTTAGCTAGAAATTTGAAGATTAAGAAGTCTACCTTAGAGAGATTTCTGAATGAATGCGATTCTGTGGCTCCGTGGTTTGCGGTGTCCGGGAATCTTACAGTATCCTGCTGGGACAAATTAGGCAGGGACTTGGATTTTGCTTGGGAGCAGGGGACTCTGAAGCATGGAGTAAGACCGATTTGGAAAATGGTGAGGAGTTGTTTAGAAGATCAGAGGTGTTGTAATGCAATCAAAGAGGGAGAATCAGCTTTGGAACTGCTACAAGGGGAGAGATCTGAGCAGGCAGACAGTGAAAAGGGAAGTAACAAAGGCGAAAAATTTGAGCAGGCAGACAGTGAAAAGGAAGACAAAAAGAAAGTTCCTCTCTATCCCGATCTTAGAAATTTTAGAGATTTTAGAGATTTAGAGGACTCAGAGAGCACAGATTCTGAAGGAGAGCTACACACTCTAATAGAACAGTTGGAGAGGACTGTTATTAGAAAAAAGGAAAAGAAAAAAGTAAAACAGAAGGGCGTATCGGCAGCAGTCAGTGTGGGAGGAGCTGTTGCCATGGCGTCTGACACGTCAGCAGCAGTCGGAGTGGGCGGAGTCGTCGCTACAGAGCCTTCAGCCAGGCTGGCAGCAGCTGATGTAAACAAAGCCGTTGCCATGGCGCCTTCGACTCCTCCTCCATATCCAGAAGCCGTTCAGACAGAGCAGCCAGTTCAGTCCCTGAAAGTAGGGAGATCTTTCTGCCCGGGGATGTGGACACAAGTAAGAACAGAATAGAACATTATCCCACTGCACTTGCTGCTTTAGCCTTGAATGGTATCCAACAATGCTTGCAGTCTTTTGGAGTTGCTCCTGCCAGTATAATAGTGCCTTATTCTAGTTATCAAATTAAGATTTTGTGTGGCACTGTAGATGACTGGGCAATATTGCAATGTAGTCTTGAAGGATGGTGGCCCACACGAGTCTCTGACCGGAACCCCCCCAAACAGCCACGCTGGGCACCTTTTTGTAAAGGATCCACAGGAGAGGAAGGACCTTTTCCCTGGACTGGATGTCAGGAGCGCAGAGCAGTTTGGGTTCAACAAGATCATTTTTCCTTTAGCCCCATGATTAGTAATATAGTGAATAAGTCTTGTACAGGAATGCTTGATATATCTACTAGGGATCCTCAGCAGACTGCCACCAATCCTTTTGATTTGTAGCTTTTCTGTGGAGTAAATGGAAGTTGCATGGACTTGGGACCTGTCATTATGCTTGGAGGAGGAATTTATCAAAGAGGTAATTTTTCCCTAGGGTCTGCTACCAGATTGGATTTCTCTAGCAGTAGTGGCTCTGGTACTTGGAATTCTTTGTTTCATTCTTATCGCAACAAGAGCTTTTCAGCTTCGCCAGTATGTCTCTGGCCTCCTTTTCTGTGGATTGTAAGTAATGGGAGTGCATCCTTAGGTGAAGAAAAGTTAGTATGCACTCCAGGCACATGTTTTTATGCCCTATGCTGGAATGCCACAGCCTTTCCTGTGGCTGTGGTGACTAGAATGCCTCGATATGTACCAGTTCCTGTAGAGGCTCCTAATACCATGATGCTATTCAGATTTAAAAGATATTTTGGCTTCACTGCAGCTATTGTTACTGCTATCACTGTTGCTGCTGTGGGAGCTACTGCCTCAGCTATCGCCTTGTCTAGTTCTATACAGACTGCCAATGCCCTGAATAACATCTCAGCCACTGTGGCACAGGCATTGGATACTCAGGCCTCTATGAATTCTCATCTCAAAGGAAGTCTTATGATAGTTAATCAACGTATAGATTTAATACAAGAACAGATTGATTCTCTTTGGCAACTAGCACAGTTGGGGTGTGAGTGGAAATTGCAAGGTTTGTGTGTTACTTCCGTGCAATATCAAAATTATACAAAAGCTGCTAATTTGTCCAGACAATTGTCAAAGTTCCTCTTACAGGATTGGTCGGCTGAATTTGAAAACTTGATGAGAGAGCTGAGAGCGACAATCATCCACATCAACTCCACTCGGGTGGATCTGAGCCTGGCTACTGGCTTGACTTCTTGGATACAGACGGCTATGGATCATCTTAAGGAGTGGGCGGGCGTAGGCTCTTTGGTGATACTAATGATGCTAGCCTCTCTGGTTTGCCTATGGTGCATCTACAAAATGAGAGCCACACAAAAGCGTAATGCAGCCATGATTATACAAGCCCTTGTCGCCATTGAGGCAGGCCAGTCCCCTCAGGCATGGCTTGCTGCCGTGAAATAAATCTTCACTAAGCATAGTCCCTGCCCACTGAGGAATTCGTTCCACGGATATTAGGGTCTGGTAAGTCAGTGACGGAGTTGACGGGTAAGTCTCGGCCACCTAAGACAGGGCAGTCCCGAGTGGGGAGGCTGACCCAGAGACGGGTAAGAGTTTGAGCACCGCCCTCCTACAGGCTCAGGCCCACCGTGAGATCCCCAGATAGAGGGATTGCGAAGCCTTTCCAGGGACTTTTACCAACTTTAGAAAAAATAAAAAAGGAGGAACTGTAGAGAGCTGCGAAGTGCCGCGCCCTAAAGATGGCGCTGGTCTCCACCTTCCACCAGCCGGACGGTGAGCGCTCTTTATGATAATAAGTTCATATTTGGCAAAGACCGCTGATCTGGCTTGCTTCCGCATACGTAGACCTCTAAGATAGCACCACTTGGCTTTACTTGACTGGCTGTTTAATTAGTATTTAGCCTGTGGGTTGGGTCTGCCCCATTATTCGGAAGACTGTTTTCAAGGGACCTGAATAAACTGCAGGAGAAGAGCTTTTATGAGTTGCGTAATTCCTTGCTGGACAAGGGGGGGACGCGACAATTTAGAAATGGAAGAGCAGAGATTTTGGAGAAAATATTCACAGTGTACAATATGGACTTACATGGAAATCAAAAACATATGTAATTTTTAAATTTTATTTTTCAGGATGATTTTACTTTTTCTTTTAAATTTTTAATTATATATTAATTATATTATGGTCATATCTACAGCACTGTTTCTCTGGCTCCTCTTGGGACCTTCCAATAAGTGTCTCTCCCCAATTCCTGACCTATTTTGTTTCATTAGCTAATAACACAGTGAGTCTAACCATTGCTCTATGTACACACAAAGGTGTGGCATTTAATACAGCATAAGGAACATCTAGAAACCTTCCAAAGAAAAGGGATTATACTTTCCTCATTAATCAACAAATGCCAATATACCCAAAACTTGATGTGAACCCTCAGGAGTCCCAGCCTGAGACTTGATGTGAGCCCTCAGGAGTCCCAGTCCCTCCCTGTCAAGTTGTAATAATTTAAAAAATTGCTACACTTTGTTTTGTGATGAGAGCAGGGCAGAAATGCACCAAGTGCATGAAAGAATCATGAAAGTTAACTTATGAAATTCAATTCTCATTTCTACCAACTGGGTCCAAGCAATCAATATGCTATTGCCAACCTTACAAGTAGACACCTTCCCCTGCTCAGCTAATTCACAAGCTCTTGTGTTGTATCTTTGGCTTCATTGATTTGTTCCAGTCTTCTGCTGGTAACTCTAGCTGCTGTGAGTTGTACAAAGGCCATGTCAATTCTGGAGATAGCACTTCATGTCCCACATTCTGGATCTTACATTCTTTCCAGTCGCTGTTTTGTGATAGTCCTTGATTTTTGGATGAGAATTTGAAAGAGTTGACTCCGTGATCACTTATACTTTCTTGATCACTTATTCATTCTCAGTACTTTAACCAGTTTTGAATGTCTGCATCAATCATTACACATACAACAACCCAGAAGAAGTTTATGAGATCAAGGCTAAGAGCAGGACTAATCTATTGGGTATAACCAATATTTATAAGACAGTTTGACAATTTGCCCATTAGCAATACAACAAGGGTCTACTAGGGCCTATGTCATCTCTTGCCATGAGCTGTTGAATATCTTCACCTGGGATGAGGTCTTTCCTATGGAACAGGCCACAAATCCAATTAGAAAGCAGTTGATAATTACATGGCAGGCAGGCACTCGTAGGAATATTTTACATGAAGGCTGATATTGTAGAGTGCTAGGTCTGGCACTATGTAAGATCATTGATGTACTTTTTTTTTCTACCTGTAGGCTGCATACTACTTCCTGCACTAGTAAACCTATCCAGCAAGGAGAATTTCCTGTTCAATTCATGATTGATTTTTCTAGGTCCTGAAACTAAAGTTATATTCTGCAATGAAGTACAGATTAAAAACACTTCAATGTTAGCTTCTACCTCAGTTAGAATGACTATAAACAAGAAAATAAATTACAACAAATGCAGGCATGAGTGTGGGGAAAGGGTGATCCTCATTCACTGTTGTCATGAGTGTAAACTAGCATTTTGACTTTGGAAATCAGTTTGGAAATTTCAACAAAATATGTTAAATGTTCAGGAAGTAATATAGGGAAGAAAAAATTAATAAAAAATTAAATACAACTATGCTGTGTCCTAGCTTTATCCCTCCAAGGGTGTACTCAAATGACTACATATTATCACAGAAACACTTGCACATCCATGTTTATTGTTGCTCTACTCAGAGTAGGTGGGAAATAGACTCAACCTAGATTTTCAACATAAGAAAAAATAATGTAAATGCTGGAAGTATTCACAATGAAATATTATATGGCGATAAAAGAAGAATTGTAAAATCTACAGGTAAGTAGATGAAACTGGGAAAAAATATGCTGAGTAAGGTCACCCAGGGCCAAGTGAGTACAAATTCTCCAAATTCTCACTCATATGTGGTTCCCAGATTTAAATATTTAGTGTGTGTGTTTAACTTATAAAAGTCAAGAGACTAGAAATGGGTCATTAGGTTCTGAGGAATTAAGGGAGCTTGTTCAGTAATATGGGAATAAAATGAAACCAGATGGGGAATGCTGGAGACTGAAAGGTTCAAATGTAAAGTGGCATTGAGATTGAGAAATGAGGCAATGCTGTAAGGTAAAACAAAGTTAGGAGTGACAAGAAAGCTTTATGTAAATAGAGGGTCAAAATGTAAAACTATCGAGGATATACAATGTGTGTAGCATGAGAAAGCAAAGGGAGGATACTGCAAGTAAAAGTAAATGTTCTCTGTAGTAAAGAGAAACATAATTTACAGATGTTATTACTGCAACACAATGTCTGGAAGTAATAAACAGTTCCTACTTGCCTAGTTCTAAATTCACAATTTTCTTTGTGTTGCTAGAATCTTTTTGTGTTCAGTTTATGGCATGGTTTTATGAATGTGCTGATAGAGTATTTTCCTCACGAATAACTATTTTTTAAAACATATGTGAATCTGGTTATATCTAGATATGACGTGTAGTTGAGTTTGTAGTGTCTTCCCAGTTGTCTGGTTCTGATCATACCCCATAGTTGTGTGAGATATTAGAGAAAGCTGAGAAGAAAACACATGGATGAGCTTTTTTTTTTTTTTTTTTTTTTTTTTAGCCATCTTTGAAAATGGTGCTTTTATTTGGGGGAAAGCCCCAAAACACAGAACTATACACAAGAAAGAGTGGCTGTGCTTCTTAGTCCCCAAATGTGTGCTTCAAGGGCACAGATGTGCAAAGTCCCCTTTGTGCTACTCCAGTCACTGGTCCAATATCTGGGCCTTGGGGTTGAGTCACAAGGTCTGATCAATGTTCCCATCAGGTTTCAGGGCATAGAAGTAGAACATGTTGGCCAAGTTTCAGCCCCCATGAAGCCAAGCTTTTCACATTCCTCAGGAGTTGTCTTGGTATGATATACAGTCTTGCCAGTGTGCCTGATAAGCAAAGCAGCATACACCTCTGTGGTGTGCCTGCCGGTGCTGATCCTGATGTTCTGCCCTACATACTCTTCTGGACTCTTCAGTAAGCTGAGCACAATGGGACGCAAGTCACTCACACCCATCCAATCCATGGGGACATCGCCCATGGGCAAGTCCAGCAAGTAGCTCTCTCCATCAGCAACTTTCTTGGGCAGGAAATATGAAAGGAAGCTCTCGAAATAGCAAGGGTGCCACACACTGGTCATAATCTCCACCTCCCCTTTGCCAACAAAGTGTCCTGCTGCCAGCCTCCCAGCCGTCAGCTTCCTCATGTTCTCCAGGCAACTGTAGACTACTTAATGGAGGCCTTAGCATTTGGCTAGGTCTGCCAGAAGCTTTTGCTGCTGGACTTCTCCAGTAGTTGGTCATAATGAAGGAGACATGAGCTCCACTCATGGCCAGCTCCATGATAGAGCCTCATCCTCCTGGTCTCACTGTACCTTGTCAGCATCCTTAAGCTTCAGCTCTTTGGCTCTCTGGTCAGGATTGCTTGTAACCACTCGAACCCTGAATGTCCCATCTTCCAGCAATGTGCATGCCACTGAGCTGCCTTGGGCATTTGGGGCTCCAAAACCACCACCCCAAGTTTCTTATCCATGATAGAGTCTAGGGCCCAAGGAGCATGATCCCAAGAGGCCTTGGTGTGGCAGGATTGGCAAATGCAAGGAACTCTGCCTGAAGCTCTCCCGACCCTGACCACGTTCTGAGATCCTGTTTTGCAACCGAGCTTTGTGTTTTATTTTTACCTTGTGAACCTTTGAAAGAGGAACCTGCATGAGTGGACACTGATGCTCCCCAAACACTTAAGTTGTAAATTGAACATCTCAGTACCAGGCACAGGATAAGTCCCTATGCGTTAATTGTCAGAGAGTGTCTGTGGATGCTGAAAATAGTGTGAGGCACTCTCATTGCTCTTATTTACCCCAATAGCTCAATAGTTAAACTTTATTTCTGAAAATAAATAAAAACTGAATAGATTGTAAGAGCCAGAGCATATAGATGACTCTAAGAAAACTGTCTTCCAGACATAAAAGGACTGGTGAAAATATGACCCTATAGAGACTTTGACAGCATGCGCAAAGCCTGCATCGATTCAGTCCAAATGGGGGCCCAGCGTTGAGAGAGGGACAAGAACACAGAATCTCACCACCAACCAAGAAGATTCTGCATTTGACATTATCTTTCAAATGATACTCTGAGGGAGTATCATTGTTTATATAAACTAGAATTATGGGTAGACACAAGTCTAACAATAGAAGGCCATCAAAATATGGACTCAATGGTATTTTTGAAGATATTTTCTCTCATATCACTTTGTTTTTACATAACTTTTTGTCTCACATGTCTTTCCTTTATATATCATTGTTTCAGAGTTGTGTTATGTGGTTTTGTGTGTGCATTTTACCTTGTTCTATTTCTCTTTTTTGTCTTTTTTCAATGTTTATTTATTACTTCAGGTTATATCTCCATCACAATGCCCTCTTTCCACTTCTCCCAGTCCTGCCCTCTCACCCTCTACCCCCTATCATTTCCATCCCACTCCTCTGGAGTGGAGTGTCCCTACATATTAGTCCCTCTCCCCAGTTCAGCAGTCATATGAGGGCTAAGAGCCTCCTAATACACTGGAGCACTAGAAGGCAAAACCACTAGGGCAAAGTGTCTCATTGATAGGTAACAAAGTCTATGATCCTGTTCCCTTTGGTGCATTGATTGTAGCATAATTATCCTGTACTATATGGCTAAAATCCAATTATAAGTGAATAGATGCCATTTTCATCCTTCTGAGTCTGGGTTAGCTCACTCAGAATGAGCTTCTGTAGTTTCATCCATTTGGCAGCAAATTGCATGATTTTGTTGTTTCTGATGGCTGAGTAGTATTCCATTGTGTAGATGTAACAGGTTTTTTTTATTCCATTCCTTGGTTGAGGGACATCTGGGTTGTTTCCAGTTTCTAGCTATTACAAATGAAGCTACTATGAACATAGATGAGGAGACGTCCTTGTGGTTTAGTGAGGAATCATTTGGATGTATACCCAGAAGTGGTATGGCTGAGTCTTGAGATAGAGTTGTTCCAAGTTTTTTAATATATCGCCAGACTGATTTCCACAGTTGTTGTACCAGCTTTAACTCCTACCAGCAATGGAGGAGTGTTCCCCTTTCTCCAAAACCTTGCCAGCATGTGCTGTCATTTGAGTTTTTGATCTTAGCCATTCGGACAGGAGTGAAATGGAATCTCAGAGTCTTCTTGAGTTGCATTTCTATGATGATTAAGGATGCTGAGCATTTCTTCATGTTTCTCTCAGCCATTAGGGATTCCTCCTTTTTGAATTCTCTTTTAGCTCTGTTCCCCATTTTTTATTGGATTATTTGGTTTCTTGGCATTTAATTTCTTTATTTCTGTGTAAATTTTGGAGATTAGCCCTCTGTCAGATGTGAGGTTGGTGAAGATCTTTTCCCAATCTGTAGGTTGCCATTTTGTTCAAATGACAGTGTCTTTTGCCTTACAGAAGCTTTTCAGTTTCATGAGGTCCCATTTATTGATTGTTGGTCTTAGGAAGTTGTCACCTGTGCCAATGAGTTCCAGGGTTTTCCACACTTTCTCTTCTAATAGGTTTAGTGTGTCAGGACTTATGTTAAGATCTTTGATCCACTTGGACTTAAATTTTGTGCAAGGTGGTAAGTATGGGTATAATTTCGTTGTTTTTTGTTTTTTTTTTTTTTTTACATGTCGACTTCCAGTTAGACCAGCATCGTTTGTTGAAGATGCTAGTTAGACCAGCATCGTTTGTTGAAGATGCTGTCCTTTTTCCATTGTATGGTTTTGGCTCCTTTGTCAAAATTTAAGTTACCATAGGTGTGTCAGTTCATTTCTGGGTCTTCAGTTTGATTCCATTGATCCAATGGTCTGTTTCTATACCAGTACCTTGATGTTTTTATTATTATTGCTCTGTAGTACAGCTTGAAATCTGGGATGTTGATACTTCCAGATTTTTTTTATTATTGTACAGGATTGATTTAGGTATTCTGGGTTTTTTGTTATACCATATGAAGTTGAGAATTGCTTTTTACAGGTCTATAAAGACTTGTGGTGGTATTTTGATAGGAATTGCACTGAATCTGTATATTGCTTTTGGCAGGATGGCCTTTTTTATTATGTTGATCTTATTTTGCCAATGTGTTTGGTTTCTACTGAAAGAAAGAAGGAGTGTGGAGGTGGGTAGTAAGTAGGTAGAAAGGACTGTGAGTAGGAAAAGTTTGGTAAGGGGAATAGGTGATTAGGATACAGTAGATGAGAATTTACCTACAGAAAAATTACAAAATGTAAATAAAATTTGAATAAAATAAACAAGAAAATATAAACCTGTGGAATGTTTAAGAAGGAATATTAAATATTCAATATTTAGCAAGGAATATTAAATATTTAATAATAACAAGGAATATTAAATATTATTGACAAGGATTCTCAAGGTGAAGGTTATGTCTCCTTAGACAGCTTTATCTTTCACTGTCTACCTTTCCAAGTTCAGGATCCTCTTATTCCAGGACAGTGCATGTGTTAGTAAAGCTTTTCTGCAGTTGACTCTTTTCACAATGAAAGACTTGAAAGTTGTTTACATGAATGAAAAAATCCATTAGCACTACTTATGATTATTTTCTGTATGTGTGTTTGTTTATTCTCAAGTGTAACTACACATATTAACACAAAAATGCATGCTACAGAAAATGAGACTCTTCATGTATGTTTTACTCTAATTTCAGGATCACAAATTCATTGTGCCTAATATTGCAGGAGAAAAAGAGCAGGAACCAGTTGCTTGTCTTCTCTTCTATCTCTGATCATAATTGGTATGATGTCCTGGAGATGTTCCGTTTGTAGGGCACCACACTCAAGGCAACTTCTCACTATAGAATACCAAGATATGCTGATCTGGTGAAATGTCTGCGAAAATGAGTAGTTTTGCTAGAATACATGCAGACTTTGATTTCCAGCATTCTCTCATTTACCCCTTACTTTGTGGATTATTTTTTCCTTCTCTGTCTGGGGCCTGTTTTCATTGATCATAAATGTCTAGCAGTTCATTCTGTAACTATGCTATACTTGATGCTTCTGTACAACATTTAAGGGACTGAGCCCCTTTACAGAAAGGATTGTATCTGAAAAACTGGATGATATGTCCTTATTTTGATTTCTCACAGATTAAAACACCCTTGTTTCCTTGGTGGTCAGATTTCACAGCTGAAGCAACAAGCAGCAGAGAGATGTTTCTGGAGATCACTGGAATGCCCACATTGCAAGTTAACTTTTGAGGAACTCAAGGACAACATCTGAAGGCCGTGCTTCTGGAACAATGCCATAAATTAGAAACCTGATTTCTAGTGGCGAAAGAGTCAGACTGGACAAATCAAAGAACATGTCTGTGAAGGTTTACTACACTTGGGCCCATGTTCTCCTGCTCATGTGGATGCGAAACTTAGTGACAAAATTATATCCTTGAAATACATCATTAAGAATTTTAATGTACCAGTGTGTAATCATATGAGAATATTCATTAGAAACAGTTGCCACATTGATGAGCTTCCACAAAAATTAAATGAATTGTTTATGAAGCTTTGTGATTACAGGAAAACACAGAGACAAGAATAAAGTCACTGTCCTTTGCCAAGATAGTTAACTAAAAGAGGAAGATATGGTTTGCTTATGGGAGACATAAGAGTTGTAAAAGCAATGCATTCAGTCTAACAATAAGATTCAGGAAGGTATGGAGTAACCAGACATTTCTTGAGTAAAAGTGATCCATGTTCTTAAATCACAGAGATTAAGTGTTCTTGTGAAGAACAGTGTCATCACAAGTGGAAGACAATAATAAGGTTCATATGAACTCTGGTGTCATGAGAAGTACCCATTGGCCATGAAATTCATTACTCATCAGTTTGTCATATGCACCAAACAATCAGCAGCAGCTCATAAAACAGAGGGTCTTACATGCAGTATAAGATGTTGGGGCTCTTCCAGTAGAATTCTACACCAGCTGTCAGATTACTCCTAGAGTTAAAGTCTTGCAACCATGTGAACTGTCACCCTCATTGTGCTTTCAGAATCCATTCAGTTCCAAATTGGGAAGTTCAAAATTCTACTACATCAGTCTCCACTTTGTACATGGAGGAAGACAGCAGTGTACTTTGGACACTCACTGTTATGTCAAGCAATACTTTTAGTTCAATATACAGTCACACAGGTTCTAACTTATAATTTAAGAAGATGATTCACAATTGCCAAAAAAAATCACTATGATGAGACTGTCCATAAATTCTGAGCATTCAGATTTCTCCTGGAGATAAACTCTTTACTGGAGGAAAATGAAAAACAAGTAACTGTTTCAGTTCTCATTTTCAATAATAAACCACCAGAGAGCACAGAAACCTTATGTCTCTCTATGCTTCACGTTGCTTAGATATTTTTAATCAAACTGAAGAGTCTTCAGCCAAGTCCTGAGGACTGTGTCACCCATGTATCCCAAACACATAAGAGTTGGTCTTGTGTCACTATGGGCCAGTGTTCTATAACAGACTGTGATTACGGGACAGAGAATTAGGACTGAAGAATACTGTCATTGTGAATCTGTGATAATGTGTTGCAGAATATTTGATCACATTGTGAATCCAAAGTTTGTAGACTAAAAAATCTGTTGCTAATTATGGAATGGCTCAGTCTTTAATCCAAGAAATTTATGTTTACTGTTAATAAGTACTTTTGGTGTGGATCTGCCCTAGCACACCCCTTTCATCCAAGAGCTTTCTGTAACAGGATTAAATAGAATTAACCCTAGGTCAACAGGCAGAGCAAGAAACCAGTTGACAAGGATTCACAAAAAGGAGGGACATTGAGCTGAAGCAGAGAATTTCTTAGGAGCAGTGCTATTACTGGTAGGACACCATCTCATAACACCATGCTAGTGTGCAGAGTACCTCAGCTGGGCACCCAGTCTGCAGCATCAAGAGTCCAGCCCTGGAGCTGTGAAAAAGGTCTAGGACATTGCACAGCTGCCTGAGTGGTGCAGACTGCACTAGACCACAGTGCTTTTGCCTTGGAGGTGCAAGCTGCTTGGGGGATCTACTGGGAACATCAAGGGAAGATTATAACCACGGGCTGGATACACAGGCTGCTGAGAAACTAATAGACACCCCCCCCGGCTCTGGCAAGCTGCCTTGGACCACATTACTTCAGACCAGAGACACTCAGTCAAGCTTCTGGTCCCCAGAAGCCACTGCTCTGTCCAGCTGACCCTGGGAGAGCCACTTGGAGAGATCTCACTAAGAGCCACAATGGTGCTTTCTTGGCCTCGGGTCTCCAGGCGTTCCCAGAGACCCAGATCAACAACAGTATAGAGACATAGTCACTCACTCAGGTTACTGAACTCCAGGAAACTCTGTAGGCTGCTATTTTGCTATAATGACAATGCCTTTTATTGTACAGGAGCACCTCCTCCAACAGGGTCAGCCGCATGTCGTTAGAGTCACCCTTATCATCCTTATCCTGTTCATCGTGGCCACTCTGTGCCTCATCCTCGCTGCTGATATCACCGCCTGACACCCGCTGCTTGTTGGCAGAGTTCCACTAGGCCTTGGTTCCCCACTTCACCAGGCCCCAGCTCCTCTGGGTCAGCAAGGTCATGGCTCCAGCCATGGCGCCTCGCCGGAACCGGACCAACAGAGACACAGGAGCAGCCAGCTCTACCTCAGGGCGCTGGCCCCAGGAGCTTCTGTGTTAATTCCCTGGGGTGATGTCTCTGAGCTGAGGGGCCCAAGGCAGTCATGAGGAGCCTGGTCTGGGTGAAGCCTGTGGGCCCGACCTAGGCCGGGTACACAAAGCCACCTTCAGCCCCACACAGACCAGAATTCCGAGTGGAGGCAGCTGAGGCTGCGCTTCCCTACTTGAATACCTTGTGCATTCATGATTTTGTTCTGTGAAATTATTTTTTGTGCCAGTGAGTTCTATGCTATTCCCCACATTCTCTTCTACTAGGCCTTTAGTGTATCTAGATTTAATTTGAGCTCCTTGATCACTTGGGCTTATGTATGGTGCATGGTAGTTGATATGGATATATTTGCATTTTCTTTTTTTTTTTCATATGCACAAGACATTCAGTTTAATAATAATATATCATATCTTTCTTATACTACCATAGCTCTGGTCTGATGAATTAACTATTATTCAGTATATCAGGCATCAAGCTCATGTTAAAATAGCTATCTATGCTAGAAGTACAAAAATTAATTATAAGAGAAGTTGAAATAAATTAAACTAAGCAAATGATTATTGTTCAAGTGAACAAATCTCCCAAGAACTGCAAACCTATATCCCCAAACTGAACAATACTCCTAATCAAACCTTGAACAGTGCAGGTAGGTACTACACATTGGTACTGTGAAATTTCCACAAAGCTGTCTGAACAGTCTCAAACATAAAAATAAAGAAACCATACTTTAAATATATGTAAACTTAGGCTATAAAATGAGTATGCTCAGAAACATGTGAGCACTTTTCCAAACAAAGGCTAGATATTTTTCTAGGTTCATACTAGATATAATTATAAATTCTCAGACAAAGGAGCATACAAAATGTACATACACAGACATACACACAGACACTTGTTGGTGACTTCCCCACTCAGACCTGAACAGAGATATGTGGAACAAATTATTCCAATAAAATTAGCTTCTATTATTTTGTTATCATTACCTTCAGATAACTGGCAAAAAGAATCTTCTCCAATTCAAAGCCTTAAATTCTGCCAGTGTAGTTCAGCCATCATGGGAAAACACTCATATCAAAGGTCATGATCGAGACACAAAGAAACTGAAAGCTCCACCATTGATCCTGCCTTCTTCAACTTCTAGCATTAAACTAGCTGGAAAGAAAGGGTCCCTTTCTAGTGCAGCTGCTTCTGTGTATCATAAGGAAAAGAAGTGTTTTTCTTTTAAAGGTTTATTTTTTAAAAGTGTATTACACTACTAATTTTATTTTGTTTATGTAGTAAGAATAGTAGTGTGCTCTACTGTATGTTTGGAGGTTACAGAACTGTTTATTGCATTTGATTCTTTCCTTTCACCATATGGATCAACATATGGGATTCTCAAAGTCCTATGAAATATACTATGACATCTGTGAGCGAACAAGCAAAACAAATGATCCCTGGCGTAAGCATGTCACAGCCATTAACCTTTCAGATTTGATGTCAGGATCATTCATTGCTCAAATATGGTCTGTAAGTGTGGACTGAAAGACATTTTTAAGAAAAAAAACATTCAATATTACTTACAATTCTGAGACTAGTTATATATATATATACCTGCTTCTCTTATATTCTACTAAGGATTCATAAAGCCTATTACCATTATTTAAGAAACTATCACCAAAACAACTGTTGCAGAATTTTTTGATTAAGCCTGAGATTGTGTACAGGAAAAACCTATTTCTAGTTGGGATGTGACTCACCCATGGCACACATCTTTAATACAAGAACTTTATGCTTATGGTGAAGAGGATTAAATAAAATCAACCACAGGTCAAGAGGTAGAGCTAGCAACCAGTTGTCAGGGAGTGAATACAGGAAACTACAACAACAACAAAACAAAGGGACTGAGAGGAAGACTGGAGGATGAGTATAGAAACACACAGGAAGTATAAAGGAAGAACATTCACTTTAAAGGGTGTGTGAGACAGTTTAGAGAAGGAGAACTGGTTTTCCTTTTGGGGCATTGGCTGAGGAGGAAAGCCAGCTGGGTGCTTTCTCTGCCTCTGTGACCTAGCAGACCTTCACCCCAGCATCTGCCTCCTGAGTCATTATTTGTAAAATCAAACATTTGAGATTTTGTTAAAAACAACAACCTTGAAGCATCATGTACAGATTCGAATGGAGTTATCCTGAGGTATGAGTAAATTTAAAGAATGCATCCAGTAAAAACAGCATCATTTCTTAAAGATGCTTTCATTCTTCCAGTGTACATTTCTGCCTTCTTTATCAAAAATCAGTTGTCCGCGGGTCCATGGATTTACTTCTTGGTCTTCAATTCAATTCCATTAATACAACTATCTTTGTTATATCAATTCCATGCTGTTTTCATTACTATTGCTCTGTAGTACAGCTTGAAATCAGGGATGGTGATACCTTCAGAAATCCTTTATTGTACAGGATTGTTTCAATTATCCTGGGTTTTTGTGTTTTTTCTACATGAAATTGAGTGTTGTCCTTTCAAGGTCTGTCAAGACTTGAGTTGGGATTTTGATGGGGATTGCATGGAATATATAGATTCCTTTTGGTAGTATGTCCATTTTTACTGTGTTGACTCTACCAATCCTTAAGCATGGGAGATCTTTGCACCTTCTGATATCTACCTCCATTTCTTTTTTCAAAGGATTGACGTTTTTCTCAAAAAAAATTCCTCGACCTGCATAGATAGAGCTACTGTAAGTTCTGATTTTCCACTTGAGGAATTTGTTTTATTATGAGATAATCTGTCTTAATGGTTCTGAGAGACCTTTGAATTGTGCAATTTTGTTTCTGTCACATTCCCAAGAGGGTGACATATATTTTGGGAACTAACTGCAGTGATCTATGTCAGACCTGTGTCCTTCAAGACAAGGATTAACTCTGACTTAGCAGATGGTTTCCTGAAGTTGTATGTGGTTAGCTGAGAAGAATAAGCACTGGGTAGCATCAGAATTCACCTCTCTGCACTTGCTCCACACAACTAATTTGTTTATATGTTTTCTTTTCACTGACACATGTGAACACATATTTAGCGATATTATTGATGACATAGACATAGAAATAGCAGAGGGCATGAGGGCTTGTACTCACAGAGAAGCAGTAAGAAAACCAGGAATTTTAATCATGCAGGGGTGACTCCACAATGGAGGAAATAAAATCAAATACCTGCACTCCATCAATAAAGCTGAAAGTGGAAGTTCTTAACAACCCAGTAGGGACAGACCTCACACTAATTCTCTAGAATGATGATTCCAGACTCTTCCCTCACTAGACCATTACACATCCTTAGGGGAGATGTCACATTACTTTATGGCCTGCTGACTTCTGTGCTATTAGTCAGCGACCACATTAGATTCTAGGCCATTTAGGTATAGAACCCACCTTCAGGGACACGGAAGTTTCTGTGTAGTCAAACTTCCACCTGTATTGTGCTACTGGAATTGAAATGATTATGGATATTATTGTTGCCTGGAGACTCTTTTCCAAATTCTTTTCTGTTTAAATAATCCTAAAACAAACTGCCTCAAAATCTGATGTAGGTTGAAAAAGTCTATCTGTATCAAGTTCTCATTCTCATCTCTTCACATAGCTTTTTTCTCTGTCTGACACCTGCAGAAATCACCTCAAGAAATATGAAGTTTTCCTAGAAGAAATTACTCTATGCTCTTAGAGATTAATAACAAAAAAGTTGATTAATGAAAACACAGAGAGAGAGCTAAAGTCCAAAGATTTCCATAACTTGTTGCACTTCTCCTTAGCATTATGCATTGTACATATGCCTCATCCTTAAATCCTTCAAGTTCTAGCCTCTGATACCTTTGAATAATTTAAACACATACAGGAAACTTAAAGTCTGGGCACTTCTGCATATACGAGATTCACACAACAAAGGTATTTTCAGAAATCTTTGTTCATTTATTTTTTAGAATCCTTTTTATCTATTTTTAAAAATAATTTTTCATACAATATATTATTTTTATGTTCATTTATTACTTGAAGTTACCTCTGCATCACAGTGCCCTCTTTCCATACCTCTCAGTTCCACCCTACCACCCTCTCCCCTTCTCCCTCCTATCCTACTCCTCCAGAGTGGGGTGACCCTACATATCAGCCCAGCCCCCAAGTTCAGCAGTCATATGAGGGCTAAGAGCTTCCTCTTGCACTAGGGGCCTACAAGGCTTCACCACTAGGGCAAAGTGTCCCACTAACAGGTAACAAAGTCTATGTTACTGTTCCTTTAGGTATGTTAGTTGTAGGATAGTAATCGTGTACTATATGGCTAAAATACAATTATAAGTGAATAGATGCCATGTGCATCTTTCTAAGCCTGGGTTAGCTCACTCAGGATGAGCTTTTCTAGTTCCATCCATTTGGCTGCGAATTACAGGATTTCCTTGTTTCTGATGACTCAGTAGTATTCCATTGTGCAAATGTACCACAGATTTTTTTTTAATCCATTCTTCGGTTGAGGGACATCTGGGTTGTTTCCAGTTTCTACCTGTTACAAATAAGGCTACGATGAACATAGGTGAGGAGATATCCTTGTGGTTTGGTGAGGAATCATATGGATTTATATGCAGAAGTGATATGGCTGGGTCTTGAGGTAGGGCTATTTCAAGTTTTCTAAGATATTGCCATACTGATTTCCAAAGTGGTTGTAGAAGTTTGCACTCCCACCAGCCATATCACCAGAAGTGATATGGCTGGGTCTTGAGGTAGGGCTATTTCAAGTTTTCTAAGATATTGCCATACTGATTTCCAAAGTGGTTGTAGAAGTTTGCACTCCCACCAGCAATGGAGGAGTGTTCCCCTTTCTCCACAACCTCGCCAGCATGTGTTGTCATTTGAGTTTTTGATCTTAACAATTCTGTCAGGTGTGAGTTGGAATCTCAGAGTTGTCTTGAGTTGCATTTCTCTGATGATTAAGGATAGTGAGCATTTCTTCAAGTGTTTCTTGGTCATCAGTGATCTCTCCTTTGTGAATTGTTGGTTTATCTCTGTTCCCAATTTTTGATTGGATTATTTGGTTTCTTGGCATTTAATTTCTTGAGTTTTTGAAAATTATGGATATTAGCATTCTGTCAGAAGTGGAGTTGGTAAAGATCTTTTCTTAATCTGTAATTTTGCCATTTTGTTCTATAGACAGTGTCCTTTGCCTTACAGAAGCTTTTCAGTTTCATAAGGTCTCATTTATTGCATGCAATATATTCTAATTACTGATTCTCCTTTCTCAACTCCTTCCTGATCTTCCCCCACTATACAATTAATTAATTAAATTATGTTGGGCACCATTTGTAGAAAAAATGGCTAATTAAGTTATTTACTATTATTTATGTTATATTTAATTAGTCAGCGTTTGTTATCTTTAACCCAACATTATACATGAGCAGACAGACAGACACCTAATAAATTTTTCAAGGCTAGGCCTGGGTTGTGTAATCTTAACCCATCTAAGCTAGTTCATAATTCTATCCCTGGATAAAGCCTCATCTATACCTATGTCCCCTTAGATTGGTATTCTCCTTCTTATGCTGATGCTCCAGGCCATGTGGAATGATCTTCATCCATCTACCCCATCAAGTGTCTACTTCTTCCTGCTCCAGCTGCTTCTTTCTTGGAGGCTTCTACTGGAGCCTTCTTCTACTCTACTACTGGAGGTTTCTTCTACCCATCAACCTCTCTGCTTCAGAAGCCTGAACCTTAGTTCCACCTACTCTTATCTTTGCCCAATCACAGGCCTCACCATTTATACAACACATCAGAGAAAATAATTAGAAATAAAAGTAACAGACACCAAGCTGGACTAATTAATTAACATTTAGAATGCATAACATCACCCCATCACCCCACTTCAACTCAGTTTCTTTTTCTTTTTCTTTCCTTTTTTTTTTTTTTTTAGGTTTTTCTAGACAGAGATTCTCTGTGTATCCTTGACTGTCCTGGACTCACTTTGTAGACCAGGTTGGTTTTAAACTCACAGAGATCCTCCTGCCTCTGCCCTCCAAGTCTGGTTTCTTTATCTTACTATGACACAAACAGAAATTTAAAATAATGAAAAAGAAAAACAAAGTACGATAAAGCAAAAGCAAACAAACTGAAATATGACAAAATAAACAAATAAATGAAAGAAATAGTACCAAAAACAAAGCACAGGAACCACATGTAGATGGAGAGACACACAAGTTCACAATTCTCTATAGCACAAGGATGTGCACCAGGAAGGCAATGGATTGTGAGAATCAATGTTGTAGCCATATAAGTCCATTCTGTACATGGCAAATGAGTTTATAACTGATTACTGGGACTGAGACCAGTAAATATGGGACCAAAGATTGACATATAGCCTCAGAACCTATTTCAATTAGCATGTACATACATTGAGTTCATAAATGAGTTTGGTGAAAAACGATTTAATAGTACTTTTGCCCAACTTGCATGAATTATCCTTACATGACTGTACATTTTCATATAACTATCTCTTGGATTCTAAGATACTAGAACTTCTGCTCCAAAATAGCCAGAGTTATTAAAACACCTTGAATTCACTTAAGACTTAAGACTGTTAAAAGAGTTGTTTACCCAGAGGTAGGTGATTTGGAATTTAAATGTCAAATTCTCAGTATACCTTATTTCCAGCTATTCCAAAGAAAGTTCTCATCACTCAATGTCCAGTGATATTTTTATCATGAATAATGACAGTTTCCCTTTTTTATTGTTTCATTAAAGAAGAAACATGTCAATGGCGCTGGTCACTGATGAAGTGATTGCCAAGGTATGGTATATTGTAGGGTCATCCTAAATCAACATCACTTTATTCACAGACTTCCTCTTGCAAAAATGGCAAAAGCACTTTAGGTCTCTAAGGAGAACAGACAAAAATGAACACACAGAATGATGATTTCTGAGCAAGTCTCTAGGCTAACCATCTGTCATTTCAGTCCCAGGCAGCTTCCTGCTCCTCCAAGTTTCTGACACACTCAGGATGTGGTTGCAGCACTGTGTGTCTTGCACAGTAATAGACCGCAGAGTCCTCAGATGTCGGGCTCCTGAGCTCCATGTAGGCTGTGCTGGATGATTTGTCTACAGTCAGTGTGGCCTTGCCCTGGAACTTCTGATTATAGCCAGTATTGCCATTTCCAGGATAAATCCATCCAATCCACTCCAACCCCTGTCCAGGACTCTGCTTCACCCAGTGAATATTATAACTGGTGAAGGTATAGCCAGAAGCCTTGCAGGACAACTTCACAGAGGACCCAGGCTTCACCAGCTTAGCCCCAGACTGCTCCAGCTGGACCTGGGAGTGGACACCTGTGGAGAGAAAGGAACAATGGATGTCATGGTCACCTGAGTATCTGTCTCTTCCTCAAGTCTAGAACTGGGAGCCCCTTACCTGTAGCACCTGCCACCAGGAAGAGAATGATCCAGCTCCATTCCATTGTAGAGAACACAATGACCATTTGTTGCTTTGGGATGTGAACATCTCTGTATTAACCACCAAAGACTCATAAGATTTGCATATTCATGACCAGGGTACTTCTTAGATAAGGATCTAGTCCAATTGGAGAAGAGGGGGTGGAGGACACCTGGGTCAGCCAGCATGATGCTGATGTCCAAGTCCTAATCCTCTCTGAGGAAATGCATTCCACTCCCCTTCCCTGAGCCCTGTGCAGATGCTCTGGATGACACATCAGGCCCTCAGCTCTCAGTAGATTTCAGGCCTGATGCAGTTGCTCCAGTTGAGACATGGCTATCAGATATATTTACAGATGGTGGTTTTGATGACTAATAAGTGGAGCAAAATTTCAAAACAGCTAAGTTATGTGAATTTACAGCCCCCCCTTTGATACACACAATTAACATTTGCCTTTCCAACACATTATTTACTAAAAACCTCATGAAATTACCAAAAGTAAATATATTTCAGAAATATTGCACATAAGTGATTATTGCATCATGATCACAATAACTAAATTATGTAAATTAACTAGGTATCAGTCAACAAAAGAGTACAACAAAAAGACATGTCTATATATACAACACAACAGAAGTTTTTCTTTGGAAATGAATAAGAAACTTACATCACTTTTAGGAAAACGGATTCAACTGAAAATAATGGTATTAAGACCACATCAAACATACACACATTAAATGAGTCTTTCATTAGTAGTTCTTAGATACTGTTCTATTAAATAGAATTATGTACACAGGTACATAATGATGTATAAATGAAACTGTCTAGTGTAATAAAGTGAAATATATGAGAGACAAGAAAAAGAATAGTAAAGGTTATGGGGTAAATACAGTGTACAAAATATATGAACATTCTAAACATATATAAAATTGTTATTTCTACTTTTCATAACAATTTTTATTTTTTTGACATTTTTATTCATAAATGAAATGTATTATGACCATATCTACTTCAAATATGTCCTCTGGTTCCTCTTGTGACCATGAAATAATTCTCTCTCCCAGAATTCTGACTTCTTTTGTTTCATTAACTAATAACACAGTGAGTCCAATCACATCTATCTCTATACACATAGATGGGAACATTCAATACTACGTATGGAACCTACAGAAACATTCCCAAAAAGTGGTGTTTGGTTTTGTTTTGTTTTTTTGCCTCATTAGTCATCAAATGCCAATAGACCATCAGCTTGATTTGGGTCCTCAGGAGTTCTTCCCCAACAATGTTGTAATATTTTTAAAATTGTTTTAGTATCTTTACTGATGAGAACAGAAAACATATGTACCAAGGTGTATGTGCAATCCTCAGAGGACAACTTATGAAATTCGATTCTTGTTTTGTACCATAAGGGTCCAAACAACCAAACTGATATTGCTAAGATAACCAGGAAACACTTTCTTCTCCTCAGCTTTCACAGGCTCTAACCCTGTAACTTTTACAGGCCTAATTGATTCAGGTCTTGTGATTGTAACTATACTTGCAAAGTCTTTGTGTGTACAATGGTCACATCAAGTCCTGAGATGGTATTTCATACATATCCATCCCACATTCTGGCTCTTATGTTCTTTTCAATCACCTTTTGTGATGGTCGTTGAATGTTGGGTGGGGCATTTATAAGATGACTAATCTGGTTGGGTACTTAGACTTTCAGTCTTGGCACCTTGACAGTCATGGATGTCTGCATCAGTCATTACACACAGCACACAGAAGCTTCTGTGATCAAGGCTGAGAACAGCACTGATCTGTTGGGAATAAACAGGAATATTATAACACAATTTGACAATTTAACCATTAATAATGCAGTGTCTACTAGACCTATGTCATCTTGAGCCATAGGCTTTTGACCATGTTAAACTGAAATGAAGTCTTTCCTATGAGGCATATCACAAATCCATTTAGAAAACAGTTGGCCACTAAGTAACAGTCAGGCCCTACTGGGTACATCTTACTGAAGGCTGATATTCAGGTACTGCATAATGTCACTGATGTCTTTGCCTTCTAAGCTGCATAATACTGCTCTGCACTGTGAAACACAGGCAGCAGGTAGACTATCCTGGTCAGTTGAAGGTTGGTTTCTCTACGTCCTGTGTCATAGTCCATAGCTAAGAGAGAAATGCAGATTAAAAGAACTCTGATGTTCCAATTTGGGTGCTGTCAGATGATGACAAGTTAAGAATACAAATGACTACAAGGGAGGACATGGATGTGGAAAAAATGTAATCCTTACTGTTGATGTGTAAACTAGTGTAGTGACTTTGGACCTCAGTTTTTTAAGTGTCACCAAAGTAATAAATGAATCCATGCTTTGTCCCAGTTATTACCCTCCCAAGCACATACTCAAATGACTCTACATGTTATTAAAGAGACGCTTGCACATCATGTTCATTGCTGCTCCATTCACAGCAGCTGGGAAGTGAAACACATCTAGATTTATAACAAAAGACAAACAGATACTGACAACGTAGGATGTAGAGACAAAGGAATATTACTCAGTGGTAAAACATGAATTATGAAGTCTATAGGTAAATAGATGGGTCTGGGAAAAATATAATGAATAATGTCAGCCAGGTTCCTAAAGATGAATGATTCATGTTTTCATTCATACATGATTTTCCATTTGAATACTTGTTAATGTGTGTTTAAACTGTACAAGCCACAGGACTAGAAACGGGCCATTAGGGTCTGAGGGATTAAAGGAAATTACATGAACAAAACAGAGATAAAATGAAAACAGAGAATGCAGATAGAAGAGGAAGACTGTTTCAAACATAACATGGTGTTACAAAATGAAGAAATTAGACATTTGTGTAGTTTAAACCAAATGTAAGTGGTATAAGAAAGGTAAGATGAAATCTAGAGTCTTCAATGTAAATAAAAACAAAATTATAGAGGATATAGAATGCACGTAACCTGACAAAAAAGAAGCAAAGATACTGGAAGCGAGCGTGGGAAAGTGCATTTTCAGTAAAGTTAAACAAAATATACAAATTTATATCTAAAATGTTGAGAACTAATGAACAGTTTATACTTGCCTAGTATTCACTTGCAAATATCTTTGTTTTGTGTTGATAGAACAATTTTGTGCTCAGGTTATGGTGTGGGTTTATGGATTTAAAGATACAATATTTTATCAAAAATAATAAATTTAAGGAAACTATAAAAACTGGTGATATGCAGATAAGACTTGTACTCCTTATTAGTATTGTCTCAGTGTCTGGTTCTGGTCATGCTCTATGTTTATGTGAGATATACAGCTGCTAAAAACTGAGATAAATCACATGGATGAATTTTATGTTTTATTCTAACTTAGGAGACATTGAGCAGAGGTACTTTCATGGGTGGAGGATGCTTCTCCCAGAAGACACGTGTTATTAATTGAATATCTCAGTACTGGGCACAAGATAAATCTCTATGAGTTAATGTACTGGAAGTTAGTCCTCTTTTTTATGCAGTTCAGCCTATCTGGCAGCACATAAAGGAAGAGCTTAGCATCCCTTGAACTTGGGGCTGAAATGGACAGAGCCCAGTTGAGGCCATAGCCCTGTGAGAAATAAAAATGCCCTGTTGAAGGGGTGTGGCTAAGACACCCCACAAACTGCAGATGAAGCAGTTGCCACGAGAAGCAATAGATCTGCTGGATATGGAGAAAGATGTTATGGGCCCTCAAGACCACCAAGGATCTTGAAATGATCCCATCTATAAACCAAAGAGTTCTGCATGGCACCCTCCTGCTCTTGCCCTCATAAACCGAGAAGACAAGACACACTGGAGAAGTACACAGCAAGGTATGGCATTTGCAATCCTTTAGGCCACAATGGTCATAAACTGAGAGGCAGAAACTAAGACAAGAACTTTTCGTTGTCAGTCAGTCAGAGAGAGACCTTAGCTCCAAGCCAGACTAATAAGGCTGACAGAAAAAGTGGGCAGAATTCAGGAGCTGCATGGAGGAACTTTAAGCCAGAAGCATACACAGGCTCAGGAGACTACAGAAATGAGTCTCAGCTCATGGAGGAAGCCAATCTTGAGTTAGTGGTTAAAACAGACTGACCTTATAAGATGGTCACAATCTAGCAGTTGAAATAAACTGGCCACACAAACTGACAAAGTTAGGCCCAACAGACACTAAGCTTGAAAGAGAGTGCCTTCTAGGACTGCTATATCCAGATTTCCAACATCAAGTTACCTTGCATGGACCTACATCGAGAATATTAATATCCTTTTAAGAAGGTTAAAATGGGGTTGGTTAGGTGTTCTTAGATATTAGGTGGTCATAGTTACTAGGTATTAGGTTATAGGATATAAGTATTTTATAGGTGTTTGTTAAGTACTAAGAAGTATAAGTGCTCTAAATAAAAATACTCTGTTACAAATTAATGGTCAGAGAGACCCCACAGGTGCCAAAAACAGTGTGAGGTATTGGCACTGCTCTTGGTTGCCCACAATAACTCCACAATTAGGCCTTATTTCTGAGAAAGAATTTAAACACTGACTTAGATTATAAGACCAGAGGGACTGGATGACTTCAAGGAAACAGACTTCCAGACATAACAGGATTCATGACATATGAACCAAAAATTATTCCTAATTTTTGCTTTCTACAGAAATAATTAAAGAGTTTGTAGTTGGGTGAGTGGGGAAGGATCTGGGATAAGTTCAGGGACGGGATCAGTGATCAGAATGCCTTGTATGAATTTCCCCCCAAAAAATATAAAAAGTAAATAAAAACATTAAAACATAAATCTTTGAAGTATTCAAAATGAATCTTTACTGTGTTTGAGCATGAAATCATTACACATCGACCACAACAGGTACAGTTCAGCTGATAGACTTAAGAAAGGAAACCACAGAGTCCCTCCACACCCACCTCACCTCTCTACTGGGGATTCTTGGATGCCTTGTGCCCCCTGCTGATCCTGAGCTCCTCTACAGATAAGTTAGTCATTGCTTATAGGAATGTTGCACACTCTAGCTTGAGCAGGAACATATCCCTGCACCTTCAGTGCTCACAGGCTCAGCTGCAGGGAAAATGGCTCTTGTTACATGGGGATGCTGACTGATGTGTCAGAGACTGAATTTAAGTTGTTTCTGTATTATCATCCAGGTCCTTCTCAAAGTCAGGCTCTATCCTGGTCACAGTTGGATCCAGCTCTAGTGGTTCCCACTTGTAATTTGGTGACAACATGAGAGATCAATGTCTTTGTTCCTTCATCAGACTATGCCTGGGCCAGAGCACCTGAGGACAGAAGGACAAAAATGAGTCTAGAGCTTTGCTGTACCCCCACCCCCCATACATGTGTTCATGTTTGAATCCCTGGGACATCAGATATAGGAGTCAACATAAAAGAAGAGGAATCACTGTGGTATTCAGAGAAGTTTCAAATTTCAAAAAAATTTCACATTGAGAAGGAAGTAGAAATCAAGCAAATGGATGTTGTGACTCAATCAGTTTCCAATAATACATTTGCATTTAATGGGAGGAGGGGAGAGGAAATCTCCCTGACAAGGATCCTCATGGTGGAGGATATCTATGCTTAGAAAGTTTTATCTTTGTCTACTTTCCCACGTGCTAAATCCTCTTATTCCTAAAGAGCATGTGTCAGTAAAGCTTTTCAGTAGCTAAATGCTTTCACTAATGAACCATAGTTTTGGAATAGTCTCTGAGGAATGAGAGAAACCAACAGCATTTTGAAGGAATATGTGTACATGTGTGTTTAAATGTTTGAAATACAGCTGCACATATTAAACAAAAATCATACTATATAAATTCAGACTATTCATGTATATTTTGCTCTAACAACTGGTTCACCAATCAGGTGCACCTAATACTGCAGCATACAAGGATCTGGGACCAGTTGAGTGCATATCTTCTCTTATATAACTGGGTTAGAACAGATGTAATATCAGGTCACAGGGGAGCATCTTCAGGGAATCAACATCTTCTCATTATAGAGAAACAGGTATCCCTACATTCCAGGGTGCTAGATGGTTTTATCTTGGCATTTCAGAATCCCTGCTGTTCTGGGAAATGTCTATACGGCTGTCCACCATACTCCAGTATGGGGGTAGCTGATGGTTATTAATGGTTGCTATGGACAGGAACACATGACAACTTAAGTAGTATGTTTGGGTTTATACACACATGCTTCTCTTATAATAAAATCCATTCAAAAAAGGGTTGGGTCTATTACATTGGTTGTAAATAGGTAATATGAGTTTATTATCCTAAGGCAAACTAATATTAATATCACAGTACTTGCTGATCTGGTGCAATGTCTATGGAACTGTGCAGGGGCTTTCCTTGAATACATGCACTGATGGATTTCTAGCATTTTGGATTTCTCCATTTCTCTGTGGATTATTTTTCCCTTTTCCTCTATATGGGCCCTCTTTTCATTGATCATAAACTCCCAGCAATTTCTTATGTTTCTGTGCTATGTTTGATGCTTCTGAGAACCACTTAAGGGCCTGAGCAACATTATTATCATTCCATACACCATTGTAGAGAGCCATGTGTCTGAAAATTGGTTAATATCTCCTCCCTCTAGACCACTCACAGATTGATATTTCATGGTGTCCATGGAAATCATATATATGAGATGCAGGAATATGCAGTTCAGAGATATTTTGGGAAATCTCTGGACTGTCCACTCAGTAACTTACCTCTGAAGTAAGTTACTGACAAACTCTGTAGCCCATTCTTCTGGGACAATATCCTGAATCAGTATCGAGAATTACTAAACAATCCTCAGCAAAGCCCTGAGGGTGATTGTCACGCTCATTGTCCCAAAGATTGTAGCATATAGTCTTGTATCACTGTGGTCAGTGTTCTGTAACAGATATGTGATTACAGACCAGGATATTGGGACTGGACAAGACTATGAGTGGAATCATTGATCAACACATATTCAGTTAACTTCCCCTCATCTCATGAATTGGGTTGATGAAAAAAAAAAATGTTGAGTACTTCAACATAGCCAGGCAGTGGTGGTGCATGCATTTAAACCCTGAACTCTGGAGGTGGATCTCTGAGTTTTGAGGCTAACCTAGTCTATAGATCAAGTTCCAGTACAGCCAAGGCTATACAAAGAAATCTCTGGAAAAACAAGGCAAAACCAAAGAGCACTTTAACAGTAATGTTGGCCATGTCCTAGGAATTAGACATTGTTTTAATATAATCAAACACTTCTGCTCCAAAGTATTGACCCAATTATGGGAGATACCTGTGCTCACATTAGCACTAACATGGGAACATGTGGAACAAGTTCACTACCATAAAAACTGCTCTCTGAATCTTACATGCAAAGAGACTATGAAATAATGTAATGAGTTAATTTTTAGTCCTCTTGTTCCTTTCCTCAGTACTTAACCACAATTATGACCAAGTCTTCAGGCTATTCTACACTGTCCTCTCAGACATAAGGCAGTTTCCTGTTCCCTCACAGTATTGATACACCTCAGATATGGAGTGTGACACATTGCCTTGCACAGTAATAGATGGCAGAGTCCCCAGATTTCAGGATCTTGACCTTCATGTAGGCTCTGTTGAACATTGTGTATATACCCAGTGTGGCTCTGTCCTCAAACTTCTGAGTGCAGTTTTTGCTGCCAATGCTTTGGAGGATATACTGAACCCATTCATGTCCAAGTGCAGCTTTTACCACATCCAACTAATACAGGAAATAGAGAAGCTATTTGAGAAAAATCTTTAAAGGACACTTTTCCTGAAGATCCAGGACCACCTGAATTAACCCCTGACTGCTGCAGCTAACCTTGGGATTGTACAGGTGACGTGACCATTCTGCTCCTACCAGAGACTAAAAGAGCTGTGATGGCTGATTCATTCCACCCAGTGATCAAGAGGATTGTGGACAGTTTGTGATAACAGCTGGGAACCCCTGGGACTCTTTTCCCTGAAGCACTGCTCAGAATTTGGGGCCTAAATACCCTTAAACTGTATTTGTAAGTCTTTCTTGAATTAGTATCCTATCCAGTGGAAATAGAAATCCAGTTTGGATATTGGTGACCTCAATATGGATGTAATTCAACAAATAACTTCTCTAGTGTTGTAGCATGGAGATCTCACATGTCAACTACACATGATCTCCAAATGTAATGATATTGGCTGTGAAATCAATAGAGGATGTTTGAATCCATTCCATGAACAACTTCCATATATGTTTCTGCTGCCGTGATCTACAGCGTCCTCTGCTGGTTCTGAGAAGCTGCTATTATAAGGTCTAACACTGACCCTTCACTATTAATCTTGTTTCAGTTCTTTTTAATGTTCCTGGTAATGCTGAGTAGATATTTTGAGGATGGTGAGCTGTGCTTAAAATGTTGTCTCCATGAACCATACTACTTACTCTGGGGGCTGTTAGACCCAGCTATAGCAGTGACCACTGATGAAGAAGTGAATTACCACAGATAGCACAGGAGATGGACTAGATCTGCATTGCTCCACAAGGCCATATCCCCACTTCTGCAGCTGCATTTGGGACAGAAAACTTACCACATGAAGAAGAAGAACACATGTGATACTTACATGTGAGTTCCCACCTACAGAAAATATTTTCACATTTGAGAAGTAACCAGAATTTAAGAAAATTTGGACTGTGATTCACTTTGTTTGCTAATTTAGCATTTGTATCATTGGTGTGCTGTATGTTTTTATATAAAGGCTTAAAATGGATGGGGTTGTCTGTCCATTTGCCATGGATCTTCCTGGTTTAAATGCTGACTGTGTCCTGAGGCCACTCTCTACTCTCTTTGGATCTAGCTTCCCCAGGCTCAGCATCCTCTTGTTCATGGCAGGTCATGGCTAATGGTTTTCAGTGACTTGGATGTATTTGCTATGAGTTTAGTGAATAATGACAGCTGTGGATCTGAATAACCCATTACAAGCTCCAAGGCATTAGTGAAGCCAATACTAATGTATACGATGTATGTGTTGTCCCTGCACAAGAATACATGTGAACTGCAGGCACACATGTTAACCCCTAATAACATGCTCCACATCAGTGTGCAGAAGCATTTGTTTGGATGTAAACAGCATGATCATGAATCAATGCATTTCACTCTCATACATATGTGTCCTGATAGCCAAGTATGTTCTCTACTTTTCCACCATTCTACATTGCTGCAATAGGCTCCTACTGTTTATTCTTCCCAAAGAAAGCTCAGATTCTCCCCTTGTTGAAGAGAGGCAGTTACGCCAATATGGGTCTTTTCTATAGGATCAAGATACTACCAGGAACCTCCCAAATAAATTACCAACTAAAATAATTTCTTACCAGCATGACTAAAGGCCATTCTGATTTCGGTGATTCCTCAGTTGAAGTTCCACTTCATAGTTATTGTTTTAAGCAGAACCCCAAGTGTTCAATTTTAACAATGAGGACTTCAGATTCAGATTCTGGTGTAAAAATCTGCTATTGCATAGAGGCATGGAAAGCACCAGCTGACCTTACTACTCAACTCATGTCACAGAATGAAAAACTAAGTTCTCCTTCTTCACACTGTTGTCAAAACTCTTCAAACTAAATGCCCTTCCTTTCTACTTCCTGTGCATCCATCCTCTATCCATTCTCCTGACCTCCTCTCATTATCTATAGCTTTTTTTGAATGTTCACTCTCTGAAAACTGGTTGCTTGCTCTACCTCTCCACATGTGATTGACTTTATTTAATCGTTTTTACAATAAACAGTAAGGCCTTGCACCAAAGGTGTATTCTAGAGCTGAGCCACATGACAACTAGAAACAGGTTTTTTTCCAGTACACAATCTCAAGGTTCACAATGTGGTCAAGTATCCTGCAACATTTCCCACATTTTCTCTAAATAAGACTCTTTCTCTAACATTAATAATCTACATACAATCTGGGAAGAATTTTATTCACATTATCCTGTCCATTTGTATTAAATAAACTTGGAGCAAGTACTCTGCTATCTATCATATCTTGGTGAATTGAAAGTTCTCTACCTAAATCACTTTCTGTCAAAACTTGCATTTATCAACCTAAAAACATCATTTTATTCCTTAAAATATTTTCTTAATTATAAACTACTCAAGCCAAATTGTCAGACTATATGTAGACTTCAACATCATCAGAGATCTGAGAAGGATAAATATTACCCAAGTAAAGTGGAAGTGCAGAGCAAGCAGCTTCTAAAACTATAGAAATGACAGAGACTGCTGGCTACCTGGACAATCACATAATATTCATCTGCAACATTGGAACACCCATCTCTTCAGCTTATAGACCAAGATATCTAACATATTTTTCTGTGATGTAGGAATTTTGAAGGACTTGCCTGCCAGGAGTTGTCCTGGAAGATTTCAGCAGTTGAATTTCTTTGCATGCTGCTTGTCCATACCTTAGGCAGCATAGTGTCAGCAGTTGAAGCAAGGGCAGTTTTTTGCCCCATAGCTAACTTCGCCACATTTTAAGCAAACTCCATATGGACTTCTTCAATGCCCATTATCTTCTTTTTTAAATTAGTATCAGGGTGCTACCAGTAGCAGACATGTCTCATCTCTCATTTGGATGCCAATTTTTGAAGAAATAGCTAATGAGATGGTCTGTGAGGCTGGGTCACCTGGGATACTTTGTTGTCTGGTCCTTTTGCTCTGTAAACATATAAACTTTTAAAGGTAATATATCTTTCTTGATTGACACATGTATGGAATGTGTGTTTTAAAAATAAAATCCTTTTATTACTAAAATGTCTTTAATGCCACATTCTGTAGATCTCAGATTTTTGAAAACTACCTATCTATCTCAGTATATTTTAATAGGTAAATGGTGCTTATTTCTGGCTATTTACTATCTGATTACCTTAGAAAACATTTGTAGGATGCTAAGCAAAATTATTTCTGTGATTAATTAAAATTGTACTTAAAAAGACCACAAGTTTTATTGACAGACTATTAACTTGCATTTCTTAATTATCTTAAACAGTTTTTAATAGTACGTTTCAAAGGGACTACTACAACTTCACATTGCAATTTTAAGTATATTGAATAGGTACAATATATTAAGCAAGATTCAAAACATATATACAGTGTGTTGTAACAAAATATAATCTTAAGTTTGTATCAATATAAAATACCAATCTAACTATATATAGTCTTACTTTATATCAACATAAATATCTATATCAAAGTAAGAATTTTGGCTTCTTTAATGCTTTCTAGTTTAAAAGTAGATTCAATAATATGCCCTTTAATCTAATGTCTTATATTCCCCATTTTTGCTCTTCATCTCTTCTCCCTCTTCCTTTCCCCATAACACTAGATAGGAGACAAAAGGGATAAAGGAAAGAAATAGAGAGACAGTAGAAACCCCTGAATCCAACCTCCTTCACTTTATCTCCTCTGTGATCAAGACAATTAAAAACTTGTAACCATTGTCCCTAAAAAGATGACAAACATCCATCATCTATCCCAGTCTCATCAATGTTTAAAAGTTCAAAGTCTCTTCTGAGATTCACTCAATCTCTTAACTGTAATCCCTATAAAATATAAACCAAAAAGAAGACCATATACTTCCAACATCACAGAATATGCATTACTATTTGAAAATGTCATGGTGATGAAATACTGGTCCAAAGCAAGACCAAAGACCAGTCAGGCAAACTACAAACTCTGCATCTCGATGTCTGGTGTCCAACTCCTTTCAGCTTTCTTGACTGCAACATAATTCTTTCTCTTGTGTTGGTTTCATTCCCTGTTAGCACCTTTTCTCTGTAGGTATCACATGGCTGCAGCATTTCTTAACACCTTGTGGTATCCAAGGCAACTTCATACTTTCTTGTTTCAATGTCTGGAATCCACATTTGATCATCTGGGATCCTCCAAAGGGCTTGTGTCAATTCTCTATATCTGCCCTCTGCAGCAATCTGGGCTCTGGATGATTTGACTCCACGCCACTGCTGCTGCTGTTCTTGGTAGTCATCATATGGTACTGGCATCTCCAATAAGCTGGAGTCTTCTACTGCAAGGAGGCTACACTTTCACCAATAGCTTCTCATAGACTCTCCTCATGGTTCCAAGCATCAACTTATTTGTGTGACACCTTCAGTCCTGGGTCATTAATTTCCCTTGTTGCTGTACATTCAAGAATTATATATTCCACTAATTTACAAGAATTACACTTGTGTGGCAGTGCACCATGATATAAATATCTCCTACATTCTGAGAGAATGGAACTGCTACTGGATGACACATTGAGAGTTAAAAATACACCTAGAGGTAACTTAAGAGTTAACACTACAAGGAAAGTTTTAATTTGTCCAAATGTTGTTTATTTGGATTTTATTGGTCAAACACACATTGTAGTTTATTCCCAGCTACTCCAACAAATATTCCAGTCTCTCAGAATCCAGAGATACTTTTCTCATAATGCATTATCCCAGTTCTCCTTTTTTGCTATTGAGTAAGAAACATGCTTGGAATGATTACTTCTGACCAAACATATGGACTAATCTTCTTTGTGATCTAAGTACCAGGGCATCTTCCTGCCCCTCCAGGGTTTCTGACATACTCAGGATGTGGTTGCAACACTGTGTCTTGCACAGTAATAGACCGCAGAGTCCTCAGATGTCAGGCTGCTGAGCTCCATGTAGGCTGTGCTGGAGGATTTGTCTACAGTCAGTGTGGCCTTGCCCTGGAACTTCTGATTGTAGTTAGTACTACCACTTCCAGGATAAATATTTCCAATCCACTCCAGCCCCTGTCCAGGCCTCTGCTTCACCCAGCTCATATAGTAGCTGGTGAAGGTGTAGCCAGAAGCCTTGCAGGACACCTTCACTGAAGCTCCAGGCCTCACCAGCTCAGGCCCAGACTGCTCCAGTTTGACTTGGGAGTGGACACCTGTGGAGAGAAAGGCAGAGTGGATGTCATTGTCACCTGAGTGTATTGACCTTCCTCAAGTCTGAAACTTGAGATCCCCTTACCTGTAGCTGTTGCCAATAAGAAGAGGATCCAGCTCCATCCCATGGTCAGGGCCAGAGTGTTCAGTGACTGTGAGAGGACACTGATCATGCGTATTTGTGGGGTGTGGATAGCTCTGTATGTAACAGCCATACACTCAAGTGATTTGCATATTCATGAGTAATGTACTTCTTAATTAATAACAGTCCAGATGGAGAAAAAGGAGGTAGACGACACCTGGGTCAGCCTGCAGGATGCTGGGGTCCATATCCTAATTCTTTGTGAGGAAATGCAACCTATTCCTCTTCCCTGAGAGCACTGCAGATGTTGTGGAAGTCATTTAGAGAATAAAGAAATTATATCACATTTAGAATAGTCAATGCAACTGTAGATAGCTGTATTAATGAAGACATCTCAGATGTGCTGACATTAAATGAGTCTCTCATTAGTAGCTCTTAGATATTTCATTCTTACATATATTTATTTATGTCAATATGTTATAATGTTTAAATGAAAGTTTCTACCATAAAAAAGGAAAAATAAGAGAATCAAGAAATAGAAGTGTAGAAATTATGGAGAAAATATGCAATGTATGCTATTCACTTACATGAAAATCCTAGACATATATAAACTTTTTATCTTCATTTTTTAGGATCATTTTACTTTTTCTTTGAAATTTTCATGCAAGTATGGGATATATTATGATCATATCTACCCCATCATGTCACCCTGGCTCTTCTTGGGAGCTTTCAATAAGTGTCTCTGCCACCTTCCTCACCTCTTTTGTTTCATTAGCTAATAACATGGTGAGTCTAAGCAGTGCCATATGAAAACACATTGGTGTGGCATTCACTAGTACATAGGGAACATCTAGAAACATTTCAAAGAAAAGAGATTATGTTTTCCTCGTCAGTCATCAAATACCAATAGACCCAAAGCTTGGGGTGTGTCCTCAGGAGTCCCTTCCCTTCATGTTGTAATAGTTTTTAAAAATTGCTACACTTTGTTTAGTGGTGATAGCATGATGAAATGCACCAACTGCATGCCAGAATCCTGAATGACAACTTATGAAATTCAATTCTCACTTCTACCAAGTGGGTCCAAGCAATCAAAATAATACTGCTAAGCTTACAGTAGACACCTTTACCTGCTCAGCTCATTCATAAGCTCTCATGCTGTAACTTTGACTTCCTTGATTTGTTCAGTTCTTCTACTGGAAACTGTAGCTGCTGATAGTTCATGTGTGCAATAGTACTATGAGTCCTGGGGTAGCCTTTCATGACTATCCTCCCCACATTCTGGATCTCACACTCATTCCATTCCCTCTTTTATGATGGTGCTTGATCTTTGGATGGGAGGTTGAAATAGATGACTCCTCAGGGGCTGAGCACTCATACCTCCATTTTCAGCACTTTGACTAGTCGTATGCCTCAGCCTTAAATCTCTTTTAATTCCCAACCTCAGGTAATACTTTGTAGGTGTGAGGATGTCACCTCTGCTCTACCTTCAGGATCCTGAAAGTGCACAGGGACCATCTGTAATCAATTTACTTTCTTCTCTTTCCCCAAGTCACAAAAAACATATATTAGGGCTTAATATCACTAATTTTGTTTTTTTATAAAAAAGTATTTTTTTATGGGGATTATGCAAAGGAAAATTAATGAATAAAACCAAAATGTAATGAAATTGAGACGATTCCAATATACTCAGCTTCTCCCTTTCACCTTCCCCTGAGCTGAGGGTTTGACACGACAGTGGAGGACCCCTTGGCACCATGTCTCCTACCCTTGCCCAGCAGAGCTGCATGGGTTCCACACTGTGGACAGAACATCAAGGACTGAGCCCACAAGTCACAATCAATCATATATTCCAACTGAGAAAATCTCTTCTGCCATGGAAATAAGTTACAGATAGATTTACAGATGATGTTGATAGTGATAATGATGACTGGATATTTGACACATTATATTGTAGCTTTCTTTTGTATGTGTGTGCAATTGATGCATGTACTTCCCACAAGGTTCCTATGCAATGAATAAAACACATATGTGCAATATTACTTAACAAAGAGATTTTATTGTATTAAGTTTGGAGCCTTGCTACAGTAACTACACAATATGTATCATGTGATCTCTACAGTTATCTGACGTTAGGAAAGGAAGTCTGAGAGTCTCCCAGGACTGCCTCCCTCTCCAGATGTTTCTCTGCACTTACTACATTTTTCTTTCCTAGTGAAAGTTGGATCTACTGCACCCCCTACTGGTCCTGATCATCCACAAAAGAAGTTGTGTCTGAGCACACAGGGAACCTGGTCACTGTGTCTCCTGCACAGTCACACAAGGCTGTGTCTTCAGTGGTAGCAGAGCTCAGCTTCAGAGTGAACTGTTCTTGCATGTGTGCACCGACATACAGATGGCCTCCTCAGCGACAGCTCCACATTTTCTACAGATCTTTATCCTCTTTTCTCTCAGGGCATGTAGACTCTTTCTGAAGATGTATGCATGGAGGAGGCTCTCACCTCCCAAAATCCAGGAGCCATCATCAATGTGCAGATCCACAGGCCTCATGAGATTGTACACAGTCTGTTCTCATTCTACTCACAGAGCCCCAAACCAACACTTAACTATGATAGTTTTAAACACGATGCCAGAGATAGAGTCAAATACTCTAAAGCATGATCCTGATAAAGAATTTGATTTTTCTTTTCTTTTCTTTAAGACTTTTTTATTTATTCTACATTCTGACCCCAATCCCCTCCCTCTCCTCCTCCCAGTCCTACACTTGAACTCAATTCCCCCATACCCTCCCCACCCACCCAGGATCTGGCACATCAAACCACATCAGGACTAAGTGCCTTCTCCCCCATCAAGGCAAAATACAGCAGCTCTTCTAGGAAAAGGAGCTCCAGCAGGGGCTACATCATCAAAATCTTGGATAGGCCCCATTCCAATTGTCAGGGGATCCACTTGAGGACCAAGTAGCCCATCAGCTTCATATGTGTAGTGGGCCTAGGACCAGTCCTTGCAGGTTTGTTGGTTGGTGATTCAGTCTCTTTGAGCACCGTTGTGTCTGAGTTAGTTGGCTATGCAGTTCTTCTTGTGGTGTACTAGATCCCTCCAGCTTCCTCAACCTTTCCCCTAACTTTTCTCAAGACTCCCTGATTTCTGCCTAATGTTTGGCTGTGGGTCTCTGCATCTGGTTCCATTATCTGCTGGATAAGGCCGCTTGGGTGGCAGTAATGTTGGGTTCTTGTGCAGATCCCTCTGTCCATTCAATTCCAAAGTCTATTTTATCTCCCCTATTTAGAGAGTTAGAGATTCAAGCATTGTCCCCTGAGACATCCATGATGCTTAGTTTCTTTGGATCTGTGGATTGCAGGTTGGTGATCCTGTATGTATTGGCTAATATCGTTTTATGAGTGAATAAATACCATATGTGTCTTTTGGGGTCTTTGTTAGCTCACTCAGGATGAACAATTCTGGTTCCATCCATTTACATGCAAATTTCATGATTTCCTTGTGTCTGCTGAGTAATATTCCATTGTGTAGATGTATCACTATTTCTTCATTCATTCCTCTGTTGAGGGACATCTGGGTTGTTTCCAGTTTCTGGCTATTACAAATAAAACTGCTATTAACATAGTTGAGGAAATGTTCTTGTGATTTAGTGCTCCATATTTGGGGTATGTGCCCAGGAGAATTTGGTTTTGTAAAGAAAGGGGGAAAGGAAGGGAGGAAGGAAGAAAGAAAGAAAGAACTGAAGAAAGAAAGAACTAAAGAAAGAAAGAAAAGGTCTCTTAATTGTTTTTGGAATGAGAAAATATTTTAATTGTTTATTCTTTTGTTTTTTGTTAATTAAATTTGTTTTTTTAACAATTTTGTACATGTATATAATAAACCCTAATAACTCTCACCTCTCCTACCCTCTTCCTTTCCCTGTCAGTCCTCTGTTTGCCCTATAAGACCCTTTCCCAAGTTCATTTCTTTTTGTTTTGTTTTGTAACCCATTGAGTTTAACCAGGGCCATCTACGTAAGTATTCTATCTAATGGAGTAGCTAATGGGAGTGAGAATATTGAATGAAGGGCTTACCAGTGAGTGTACATCTGATGACAATAGCCCGTTTACCCAGAATCTATCAGAACTCACTAGTTCATAAGAGATGCAGTAGGGCACTATGAGCCTTCCATAATTCAAGACTCACTATAGATAAGCCTGATCCTGAACAGGTGCAATGTAAGCAACTGAAGCTGCTGTTGTATTCACAATTGCAGTTCTTTGTCATGACCAGAGCATAGTATGTTATAGCACTCCTGCTCATCTCCAAGCTCTTACAAGTCACAATGTCCTGTGAGTCTTAGAGAGAAGGCATAAATATGAGGGCTGAGGTCCCAAGCATCCTTTATTTTCTGATAGGACAGGAGGAATTTTCTCATTTTTTGAATCTGTTGAAAGTTAACTTGTGACCTATGATGGGAAATATTATGAGAAGATTCCATTTGAGAAAAAGTGTATTCTCTACCTTTCAGGTGAAATATTCTCTATAAGCCTGTTAAATCCACTTCATCCATAGTAACTTTTAGCTCTGCATTTTTTTTACTGTTTTTAGTTTGGAAGCCTATCTAAATTTGAGATCAGGGTATTGAAGTCCCAAATTATTATTTTGTCAGGACCTATGTGGACTTTTATCTTTAATGTTTGTTTTATGAAATTAGGGATCCAAAACTTTGTCCATACAGGTTTATAATTGATATATCTCCATGATGAATCGTTTCTTTCACTAACATGCAGTGCCTACTTTTAGTCTTGTCTAATTAATTTTAGTTGATTGTTTACTTTGATTGATATGAGGATTACTACACCAGATTTTTGGTATTCCAGTTGTTTAATCATTTGGTTTTCATCCTTCAAAAATAAGTTTTTGGTTATCTTTACTGGTTAAGTGTGTTTCCTGAAGACAGAATATAGTTGGTTTTTTTTTTAATCTAGTCTGTTTGCTGTATATTTTTGGTTATGCATTGGGTCCACTTACACTTAAGGTTAGTAGAGAAAGAGGTTTATTGTTTCTCATAATTTGTTGGGTGGTGATTGTTTTCCTGGAGTAGTTGCTTTTTCTGTTTTCCATATTACTTTTGAGGATGTGCTAAGGTGCTGTGGTATACATGTTTGTTTCTTTCCCTTGTCTGTCTGCAGTTAGGCTCCCTTTCATATTCCTTCCTAAAACCATTCCAAAAAGAACTTTCTGCATGATGACTTTGTTGTCAGGGATTGCCTTTGTAGCATAAATTGCAGTGGTGGGGTCAATGGTGAGTGACTTCCAGACTGTGAGGGGGTCCACATCCTGGGAAACTATATTAGGCTGCATACTAGCTGGGGCAGGAACAGCCATGATTCTCTCTAATGTCCCGCTGTATACAGCTCTATCACCAGGCATGGCTGTACCCTTTTTCCCACAGTCCACAGGCAGAACCTTCAGCCTAGCCCGCCTGGGTCAAAGGCCTCTTCCCCAGAGCATGGGTCCCAAGAAGTGATGGCATAGTCAGAAAATTTCTTCTCTAGCAGTGAAAACTCCCTCTGTTGGAATCATGACTCTGAGGCTGCTACTTGGTGAACCTTTATTACAGTTTATGTCATGATCCTCTTATCTCCCCCATTGTGCCCTAAAATATACTAAGATCCCAGGATGCCCTCTCGAGGTATGTGCAGACCATCTTTTGAACCATGGGAAATGTGGGAAGGATCATCTTTGGGTGCAGAAGTACTTTATTGGCTAGGATTGAGATGCAAGCAATGCTACATGGGAAAAGGGATCCCAGAAAGGGTACATGTCTGAGCTCACTTGTGACCATCTGTGGGGTTGCTTCTAAGTGCCACAGCGAAGGTAGACCTTTGGAGTGTGTCCAAGTGCCCAGAGAGAAAGGCAGAATCAGAGAGAGTGAGCTGGACCTCCACACCTACTGACCTCAATGTTGGCGTTTGTAGCCCCCAACTTTGTGCTATCTGGGGCCTGGATCTGCTAAGGCACACTGTTTCCAGCCACACACCTCTGGAGCCACACCCAACAAGCCTTAATTTCTGTTTGTCTTGAAAAACCTTTATTATCAACATTGAAAGATAAACTTGCAGGCTATGCATTCTTGATTCACAGGTATTTACTTTCAGATATTGAAATAGTACATTTCATATCCTTCCTGTCTTCATGTTTCTGGATGAACATGAAATGGATGAATAGCCTGGGTGTTTCTGATATTTCTATCTTTGTATGTGAGTTTTCATGTTCTTTCCCTGCTTCTTCTAGGATTCAATCTTGACTTTGCAAATTTTACATCCTCATTGTAATATGACATAGATATGTCTATTTGAAGTTCTAAATAGATTTTATTATACCATATGAGATTCAACCACTCCAGCACTTTCCCTAGAACCTGAGAGAGCAATTTCATTCAGTAATCACTGAAGTTGAATCTGTTGGATGAACAGGAAAGAATTATGGAACCACCAGGCTGCACCTAGTATCCCTGTGACTCCATCAGATGCTCTAATGCTGATCACCTTCTAACAGATTTCAGGTCAGGAAACTGCAATAAATACACATTGGCCACTCTCTTATATCCACTGACACACACAGCATTTCTTCTCCATAAATTACACTTTAAATGAACAACACTGAAAACCCACATCTGCTGCAACTCCATGGAGAGTGTTCTGTGTTCAGTTCCTGTCAATGAACAATGTACTAACATTATCATCAACAGGGGGAGGTTTCGGACTTTATTGTCAATTAAAACTGGAGACAAAGGGATCCAAGATGGCGCCGACCATGGAGCAGTGCATCTGTGTAATAAGTGAATGAGATTAGTCACTGTGGAGTGAATGTGATGTCCCCTAGCCGACTGTGAAACACAGACACTGTCTGAATTCCCACTGTGAAGAAGATTGAGACTGGTCACCAGGTAAAACAGCCCACGCAGTTCCCAGGAACACCACCCTGAGATCAGCCAGCTCTGTCACCCATCTGGAGAAAAGCTCCAGCTAGAGGAGATCTAGCTCAGGAGTAGATCCAGCCCACCACTCCAGCCACAGATCAGCGGCCCCACCTGTCTGCCTGATATCCAGCCCGCATGTGGACCTGTACACCCAAGAGGGAAAAACAGCCACACCACAAGAGCAAAGGTAAGTGAGATTTTTTTTCCAGAGTTTCCTACATGGCAGCACAGTGTGCGCACTGTAGCAGAGAGGCAGAGACCTAACCCAGCCACAGCAAAGCAATTAGGAGCCAAGACTGACTGCAAACAGAGCCCGCGACTGTGTGTTATCCACAAATACTGGGGAGGGTGGGTCACTCACCCTAGCACCCAAGCATCTGAGGCAGTCAGCAACAAGCACACTGAGGCCTGCACCTGTCTTGGGTGGAACCCCCTGCCTGCACAGTCAGCCTAGCTGCGGAGCCAGAATGACTGGGTCAGTGAGAGGTGAACACAGACCCAACCACAGCTCTACCTGCCTTTCTGAGAAGACCTGCCAGGTCCCAGGTCCTCAGAGGATAGCCCTCTCCCCACTCCAATCCCCTCTCTATTGGTCCAATTGGGTCACAAGCAGATGAAAAGAGCAGCAGCCACTCTTCTCTCTGAGAGCCAGTCTATTACAGAAACCTTCCCGCCATCTGGAGGTAAACACCAGCATCTCAGGAGCTGCCAACCCCCAGGGCAGGGAGTTTTCCTGAGCACCAAGATCAGCTGACAAAAGAAACAAACAGACAACACCAGATTCAAATAGATGACAAAAGGTCAGCACAAGAACATGGTAAAAAAAGTAAAACAAAAACAAAACAAAACAATGGGATGTCTCCAGATCCTAGCAATAATGCTATAGACAAATCTAGACAGCCAAACATGATTGAAACAAAAGAAAATGACCTTAATCCTATGCTTATATTAATAATAGAAGGACTAAGGGAGGAAATCAAATACCTCAGAGAGCAA
>CAJQZJ010001511.1:22283266-22299313 GCA_907164525.1 Lophiomys imhausi
AACTGGACCTAGGTCCCCTACACATATGTAACTGATGAACTGGGAGCTCAGGTGCCTGCCCTCAATGGAAGTGGACAAGCTCAGGCCTGATGTAACTCAATGTTCTGGGGTGGATGGTACAGGGTAGGGGGCTCCCATTTTCTGAGGAGCATAGGGGTGGTTAGGGGGAAGGGGTTGGAAGGAAGGAACACAGAGGAGGGGAGGGAGGGAGATTTAATTGGGATATAAAATGAATTTAAAAATAAATTTATTAAAGAAAGAAAAGAAGACTGTGAAAGAAATTTTTGTTTGGTCAGATGTTATTTATGTAAATTTTAATGGTGAAATTCACATTATACTTTATTCAAAGCAAGACCAAAGCAAGTTACAGTCTCTTGGAACCCAGATAAATTTTTGTCATTACCAATTATCACAATTTTACCTTTATATTGTTTTATTAAGGACGAAACATGCCAAAGGAGGTGGTAACTGGAGAAGATATTGTCAAGGTATGATATGTTATAGGGGTGAACTCAATAAGCAATACTTTATCCATGGTTATAATTTTGAAAAGTTAAAGACCATGTAGTACTGTGGGGAGGAGACAAACAAAGGACCGTGCATATGGCTATTTCTGAGCAAGACTTCAGGCTAATCTTCTCTGTGATCTCAGTCTTAGGGCAGCTTCCTGTTCCTCCAAGGTTTCTGACACTCCCGGAATGTGGCTGCAGCACTGTCTCTTTCACAGTAATAGACCACAGAGTCCTCAGATGTCAGACTTCGGAGCTCCATGTAGGCTGTGCTGGAGGATTTGTCTACAGTCAGTGTAGCCTTGCCCTTGAACTTCTGAGCATATCTAGTATCACTGTCTCCAGGATAAATCTGTCCAATCCACTCCAGCCCCTCTCCAGGCCTCTGCTTCACCCAGTGCATCCAGTGGCTGGTGAGGGTGTAGCCAGAAGCCTTGCAGGACACCTTCACTGAGGCCCCAGGCCTCCCCAGCTCAGCCCCAGACTGTTCCCGTTTGACCTGGGAGTGGACACCTGTAGAGAGAAAGGCAGAGTGGATGGCATTGTCATCTCAGTCCCTGTCTCCACTTCAGGGTAGGAAGTGGGAAGCCCCTTACCTGTAGAAGTTGCTAATAGGAAGAGAATCCAGCTGTATGCCATGGTGAAAGCCAGAGAGTTCAGTGACTGTGCAGAGGACACTGATCATATGTAGTTGTGGTGTGTGGACATCCCTGTATACATTCAAGTGATTTGTATATTCATGAGCAGGATACTTCTTAGATAAGGACCTAGTCCAGCTGGAGAACATGGAGGTAGAGGACACCTGGGTCAGCCAGCAGGATGCTGAGTTCCAAGTCCTAACCCTCTCTGAGGAAATGCATCCCAGTCTCCTTCCCTGAGCTCTGTGCACATGCTGTGGATGTCACATCAGGGCCTTAGCTCTCAATAGATTTCAGTCCTGAGACAATTACCCCCCTTGTGACAGGTTAACAGACAGATTTACAGGTGGTGGTTGTAATGATGACGATGACTGAAAGTTGCAAAACCTGCTAAGGCATGAGAATTCACTTTTAGATACAGAAAAGTAATACTTGCTTTTAGAGCAGGTTGATTACAGAAAAACTAAACAAAATGTCCAACAGGGAACATACCCCAGAAATGTCAGCACATCAAAGTTTATTGCAGACTATTCACAAAAACTAAAGTGTGGAAATAAAATACATGTCTGTCAGCAGACAATTACATCAGGAAGACATGATTATATACAAAACACAACAGAAATATTTCATCTGAGAGAATAAGGAAATTACACCATATTTAGGAACACTAATGCATCTGTAGATAACTATACTAATGAAGACCATCTCAAAAATGTAGACTTTATATGAATCTCTCATTAGTAGTTCTTATACATTTCATTGTTAGGTACAATTAAGTAAGTCAGTACAAGTAATGTATAAAGGAAATTCTCTATCATGCTAAAGGGAAAAATCAGAAGATTGAGAATTGGAAGAGTAGAGATTATGGAGGAAATACTCATAGAATATAGTATTCACTTACATGAAAACAAAAACATATGTAAAATTTTTATTTTATTTTTCAGGATGATTTTACATTTTCTTTGAAACTTTCAATTAGATATTAGAAATATATTATGATCATATCTAACTCACTACGTGTATTTGGCTCCTCTTGGGACTTGCCAATAACTGTCTCTCTCCCAAATTTCTTACCTCTTTTGTTTCATTAACTAATACACAGTGAGTCTAATCAGTGCTATATGTACACACATAGGTGTGGCATTCACTAATGCATAAGGAACATCTAGAAACTGTCCAAAGAAAAGGGACTGTATTTTCCTCATCAATCACCAAATGCCAGTAGACACACAGCTTGGTGTGGGCCCTCATGAGTCCCTCCCTGTCAAGTTGTAATAGTTTTTAAAAATTGCTACACCTTGTTTGGTGGTGACAACATTGCAGAAATGCATCAAATGCATGAAAGACAACTTATGAAATTCCATCCTCTTTTCTACTGTGTGAATCCAAGCAATCAAAATGGTATTGCTAACCTTACAAGTACACACCTTTCCCTGCTCAGCTAATTCACAAGCTCCCATGCTGTAACTCTGACTTCCTTGATTTTTTTCAGGTCATGTACTAGTCAATATAGATGCTGAGAGTTCATGTGTACAATGGTCCTGTCATTCCTGAGATAATGTTTCATGACTGTCTACCACACATTCTGGATCTTAAGTCATTTTCAATCCTCCTTTTGTGATGGTCCTTGATTTTTGGACAGGAGGTGCTTGGTGGCTGAGCCCTCATACATTCATTCTCAATACTTTAACTAGTTATTAGTGCATCAATAATTACACACACACACACCAGAAGTTTCTGTGATTAAGGGCAAGAGCAGTACTCATCTATTCAGTATGAATATAAATATTTATAAGACAGCTTAATAATTTGACCATTAGCAATACAACTATGTTCTACTGTGGCCTATGTCATCTCTAGCCATGGGCTTTTGAATATGTTTACCTGGGATGAAGTACATCTCAGTACCAGGCACAGGATAACTTCCTATGAGTTAACTGTCTGAGAAGCACTACAGATCCCGAAAACAATAGGAGGTATTGCGATTGCTCTTAGTTGCCTACAGTAAATCAATAGTTAGATTTTATTTCTGAAGAAAAAAATTAAAACTGAATAGACTGCAGGAGGAGGAACAGATGGATGAACTCCAAGGAAACTGTCTTTCAGACATAAAAGAACTGGGGTACATACAAACCTACAGAGACTGTGACAGCATGCACAGAGTCCGCACAGACTCAATCCAAATGTGGTCCCACTGTTGAGAGAGGGATATAGGCAGAGACTCACCACCAACCATGAAGTTTCTACAATTGATACTCACTTGCAAATGATACTATAAGGAAATATCATTGGGTATATTAACCAGATTTAAGGATGGACATGCGTCCAGAAATAGAAAGCCATCAAAAATGATCTCAATGGTATATTTGAAGGTATTTTCTCTTATCACTTTGTTTGTACACACCTTTTTGTCTCACTTCTTTTTTCCCTGTATATCATCGTTTCATAGTTGTGTTTTATGGTGTGTGTCTGTGTGTGTGTGTGTGTGTGTGTGTGTGTGTGTGTGTGTGTGTTTGGTTGATTTTTTGTTTTTGTCCTTATTGTTGTCTACTTGTTTTTCATTCTTCTTTTAATCATTTTTGTCAATATGTTTGCATTCTACAGACAGAACAAAAGGGGGTGGAGTTGGGTGGTGGGGAGATCTAGGAGAGTCTGGGAAATGGAAATCAACAATTAGAATACACCATATGAAAATTTATTTCCAGAAAAAATTAGTGTGTAAATAAAAGCTGAATAAAATAAACAAGTAAATATAAATCTGTGGAATGTTTAACAAAGAATCCTTACTCTGCTTGAGCATGTAAACATCACTTGTCAATAACATCAGGTGCAGAAAAGCAGACCTTAACATAAATCCCAACACACTAAACCTAAAAGAAGAGAAAGTGGGGGAAAGCCTTGAACTCATCTGCAATGGTGACAGCTTCCTGAACAGAATAGCTCTGGCTCTAAGATGAACGATCAATAAATGGGATCTCATAAAATAAGAAGTTTCTTTAAGGCAAAGGAAACTGTCACTCAAACAAAACAGCAACCTTCAGACTGGAAAAAAGATATTTACCAACCTCACATCTGACAGAGGGCTTTATCCATAATTTATAACTAACTCAAGAAATTAAACAGCAAGGAACCAAATAATGCAATCAAAAAATGGGGAACAGAGCTAAACCGAAAATTCACAAAGGGGGAATCTCTAACGGCAGTGAGACACTTGAAGAAATGCTCAAATTCTTAATCATCAGAGAAATGTAACTCAAGACAATTCTGAGATTCTATATCACTCCTGTCAGAATGGCTAAGAACAAATATATAGTAGAGGATATCAATACTACAACCAAAACACCAAAGGGAACATGGACATACACTTATTTTTTATTTTTATTTTTATTTTTTATTCTTTTTTGTCTGTTTGTCTGATTATTTGTTTACTTGTTTTTTAGTTCTCTCTCCTGGGCAATGAGACACATTTCACTGGTGGTACTGCCTCATAGACCCCCAATGTATGAGGAGGCTCTTGGCCCTCATATGACCTCTGAACTGGGGTGACGGACTGTTATATAGGGACACTCCACTCCAGAGAAATGTGATGGAAGTGTTAGGGTGCAAAGAAAAAAATGAAATGTAAAGTTTCGGCCTTTTGCTATTAATTGTCACAAACTGTTTGGGATAATTAAGAAATGCAAACTAATAGTCATGCAAGACTGTCATTGTGTTAGGTATTAAGACAGTCTATTATAGTTATTTTCTAAGCTAATCAGAAATCAAGTTGCTAAGAGACAAGCAACACCTTCTTACCCTAATATAAGAGATAGATAGGGCCTCTTCAAAAACCTCAAGAGATCTGCAGAATATGGCATTCAAAGATGTTTTCTTAACTTAAGATTTTTTTTTATATTGAGACATGTCAACTCCTGAGAGTACCCCCTATTCTACTCCAAGTAGAAGATGAGCATCGAAGAATCTCCAGTGGGAGATGATTGAATTAGTGGCAAGCCTATCTCTAGGCAGGAAAAACCCCTTGCTCCAACTGTAGAAAGACTGCTGTCCAAAAAGGACAAAACTTGGAAGCAGGTAAATCGACAGCCTAGCTCTGCCAAGACAGGGTAGGTAAGTCCTTCATAACCCCTGCTCTACAATCAATGTCTGTCAGAGAAACCGGGCCAAATTACTCAAGATCGATGCTGTAATGTATGGAGAGAAAATGGAAACTGTCCAGACAGCCACTGGTATGTCATTTCTTAGTTTTGGAAGCTGAAGGCACTGCACTTCCTATATAATCAAATGTATTTATCCCTCTCAGGTCCCTGAGGTGGTTGAAGAATAGATAGCTAGAGTCTCATAGTTAAATTTTGAGTTGTTTAGGAATCAAGAGAATGTTATGGATCTAAGAAGATGTTTTTAAAATTGTGATGCAAGTTAGTATGAAAGCTGAGTTAGATATAGAACTTTAAACTCGTGGAGATGGTTAGATAGTAGAATGTTAAAGTCAGGTGCCAAATACCTATGGACTGGACATTGGGAATGTATGCTAAGCCATATAACCCTCATAACTGTGGCCTAATTACCTCTGTTGTTTTGTATTGTATTTATTATTATAAGAGAAAGATCCATTTGTTGGACTGAAAGGGGGAGCTGTTGGGGGGGGAAATATATACCTTAATCTTAACAAAAAAAAAGGAAGGGGTTGGGTGGGTTGAAGCAGAAGAGAGTGGGAGGATGGGACTAGAGGAGGGAGTAGGGAGGGGATTGCAATTGAGATGTAACTTGAAGAAATAAAAAATAAAGTAAAAAAAAAACTCAAATGACAGCTCATTCTGGTGAGGCTGTGGAGAAAGGAGAACACTCCTCCATTGCAGGTGGGTGTGCAAATTTGTACAACTACTATGGAAAATCAGTCTGGCGATATCTTAGAAAACTCGGAATAGCTCTACCTCAAGACCCAGCCATTTCTGCATATACATTCAAATGATTTTTCACCAAAACACAAGAACATCTCCTCATCTATGTTCGTAGCAGCTTTATATGTAATAGCTAGAAACTGGAAACAATCCAGTTGTCCCGTAACTGAAGAATGGATTAAAAAAAACTGTGGCACATTTACACAATGGAATACCATTCAACTATCAGATAAAAGGAAATCGTACAATTTGAAGCGAAATGGATGGAACTAGAAAAGTTCATCCTGAGTGAGTTAATGCAGACTCAGAAACATGCACATATCATTTATTCTCTTATTTTTTAATATTTATTTATTACTTCAGGTTACATCTCCATCACAGTGTCCTCTTTCCACCCCTCCTACCCTCAACCCCCTAACATTTCCATCCCACTCCTCTGGAGTGGAGTGTCCCTATATAACAATCCCCTGACCCAGTTCAGCAGTCGTATGAGGCCAAGAGCCTCCTTATACACTGGAGCCTACAAAGCAGCACCACTAGGGCAAAGTGTCTCATTGACAGGAAAAACGTCTATGTTCATGTTCCCTTTGGTACATTGGTTGTAGTATAGTTATCCTGTATTATATGGCTAAAATACAACTATAAGTGAATAGATGCTATGTGCATCCTTCTGAGTCTGGGTTAGCTCATTCAGGATGAGCTTGTCTAGTTTAAGTCCATTTGGCTACAAATTGAATGATTTCATTGTTTCTGATAGCTGAGTAGTACTCCATTGTGTAGATGTACCACAGTTTTTTAATTCATTCATCGGTTGAGGGACATCTGGGTTGTTTCCAGTTTCTAACTTTTACAAATAAGGCTGCTATGAACATAGATGAGGAAACTTCCCTATGATTTGGTGAGGAATCATTTGGATGTATACCCAGAAGTGGTATGACTGGGTCCCCAGACAGAGCTATTTCAAGTTTTCTAAGACATGGCCAGAGAGACCTCCATAGTGGTTGCACAAGCCTGCAATCTCACCAGCAATGGAGGAGAGTTCCCCTTTTTCCACAACTTCACCAGCATGTGCTGTTATTTGAGCTTTTGATCTTAGCCATTCTGACAGGTGTGAGATGGAATCTCAGCGTCATCTTGAGTTGCATTTCTCTGATGATTAAGGATGTTCAACATTTCTTCAAGTGTCTCTCAGCCACTAGGGATGCCTCCTTTGTGAATTCTCTGTTTAGCTCTGTTCCCCATTTTTGAGTGGATTATTTGATTTCTTGGCATTTAAATTCTGAGTTCTTTGCAAATTTTGTGCATTAGCCCTCTGTCAGATGTGGTGTTGGTGAAGATTTTTTCCAATTTGTAAGCTGCTGTTTTCTTCGAATGACAGTGTTTTTTGCCTTACAGAAGCTTTTCAATTTCATGAGGTCCCATTTATTGACTGTTGATCTTAGATCCTGAGCTGTTAGTGTACTGTTCAGGAAGTTGCCACCTGTGCTGATGAGTTCAAGGGGTTTCCCCACTTTCTGTTCTAATAGAGTTAATGTGTCCAGCATTATGTTAAGGTCTTTGATCCACTTGCACTTAAGTTTTGTACAAGGTGATAAGTATGGGTCTAATTTCATTCCTTTACATGTGGACATCCAGTTGGACCAGCAACATTTGTTAGATGCTATCCTTATTGCCATTGTACGGTTTTAGCTTCTTTGTCAAAAATTAGGGATACAGTGAAAGCTGTGCTGTGAGGAAAGTTCATAGCTCTAAGTGCCTTCAAAAAGAAAATTGTGACAGATCCTATTAGTAAATTAACAGCTGAACTGGAAGAACTGGGAAAAAGAAGCAAACACTCTCAAGAGGAGCAGAAGGCAGGAAATCATCAAACTTAGGGCTGAAATCAACAACTTAGAAACACGAAGAACAACACAAAGAATCAGTGAAACCAAGAGTTGGTTCTTTGAGAAAATCAACAAAATAGATAAACCCTTAGCCAAATTAACTAAAAGGTAGAGTGAAAAACCCAAATCTATTCATTTATAATTGGATTTTAGCCATGAAATACAGGATAACTCTCCTACAATGAACACACCAAAAGAAACACGAATATAGTCCTTGTTACCTCTCAGTGGGATACATTATCTTAATGAAGTTTTCATATCAGGCCCCCAGTGCAAGAGGAAGCTCTTGGTCCTCATATGACTGCTGAAGCAAGGAGGCTGATATGTAGGGGCAACACACTCCATAGGAGTAGGTTAGGTGGGAGGGGGAAGAGTTTGGGAAGGTGGAACCAGGAGGTAGAGAGAGAGGGGACTGTGGTGGAAATGTAACTTGAAGTAATATACAAACATTAAAAAAAGAAAGAAAAGAAAAAACAGAGTCCCCTCCACATCCACCTCATCCCTACTGGTAATTATTGGTTACATTGTGCCCCCTGCTGATCGTTAGCTCCCCTACAGGTAGGTGTGCCTGTCTCACTTTAGCAGTGACATATCAGTGCAACTTCAGTGTTCACAGAGCTCAGCTGCAGGGAGAAATGGCTCTTGTTTATTTGGAGATGATGACTTATGTTTCAGAGATTAAATTTAAGTTGTTTCTATATTATAATCAATGACACTCCCAAACCCAGGCACCTCACTGGTGGTAGTAGAATCCAGCAGTTCCCACTTGTAATAAGGTGAAAATAGCAGAGAACAGGGTCTTAGCTGTCTTCATCAGACTTTATCTTGGGCAGAGCAGCTGAGGTCAGAAGGACCACAATAAGTCTTGAGCTCAACTGTAACACCATATGTATCCATGAATGAATTCCTGGTACACTCAGATAAAGAAGTCAACAGTAAGAAGAGGAACCACTGTGGTACTCATAAATCAGTTAACAACTCCACAAAAACATATTCCCATTGAGAAGGAAGTAGAAATCAAGGGAATATATGCTGTGACTCAGCATGTTTCCCATAATGTGTTTGCATGCATTTAACAAATGAGGGTAGTGAAAAGATCTCCTTGACAAGGATCCTCATGGGTGAAGGTTATGTCTCCTTAGACAGCTTTGTCTTTTGCTGTCTACCTTTCTGAGTTCAGAATCCTCTTATTCCAGGACAGCACATGTGTTAGAAAAGCTTTTCCATAGCTGAATGTTTTCACAATGAACGATGGATTGGAAAGTTGCTCAAGGAATGAGAAAAGCCATCAGCATTATGTAGGATTTTTTTGTGTGTGTGAATGCTACATAAAGTGAGACTATTCATGGAAGTATGACTCTGATTTCATTAATACAAATGGGTTGTGCCTAATATTGTAGGAGAGAATCAGTGGGAACCAGTTGCATGATATCTCCTCTCTCACTGGTCAAGTCTGAGATGATGTCCTAGGGAGCACTAGTTCATAGGGCAGGACCCCTCAGGCCATACTTCCTTATAAAGGAACACTTATATCTATAATTCAGGATACTAGATGGGCTCTACTTGGCACTTAACTTTCTGTTCTAGTCTTGGTAATGACTATATCATTCAGTATATCATCATAATTCAGTATGATGGTATGCTGATGGCCACAATGGATGCAAAGTACAGTAGTGCTCGCCTGCTTAGCCATATAGATTTACATAGACATCTTTCTCTCACAATTGAATTCATTCACAAAAGTCTGTGCTCTCTCAGATTATGGTGAAATGATGCCAGAGTCTTCTCCTAATTTAAACTAATGAAATATGACAATATGTGCTGATCTGGTTATGTCTGTTAAACTGTGTAGTTTTGCTAGAGTATGTGCCCACTTGGATTTCCAGCATTCTCCCATTCACACTTTGCTCTGTGGATTACATTGCCTTCTCCTCTGGGTGGGGCCTGTGTTCATTGATCATAAATGTCGAGCAGTTCCATCTGTAATTGTGCTATATTTCATGCTCCTGAACACCACTTAAGAGGCTGAGCACCACTTGCACTATCCCTGAGCTGCTTTTCAGAGGGATTGTATCTGGCAACTGCATCACATCTTCTCATTCTGATTTTCCCACAGATTGAAACACCCTGGTTTCCTCAGTAGTCAAATATCCCAGCTGAAGCAACAACAGATATATTTCTGGAGATCTCTGGAGGACCTAGACTTAAAGATAATATTTGAGGAAGTTAAACCAAAACTCTGAAGCCAATAGTTCTGGAACAATGTCATGAATGAACATCTGGAATTACTAGTCATGGAACAGTCAAACTGGACAAATAAAAGAGAATGTCTGTGAAGGATTACTAGACTCAGACCGAAATCATTCAGCTCATATGAATGGGAAATCTGGTGACAAAATTATAACCTAGAAATGCATCATTAAGATTTTGTAATACATCAATGCATAATCCTATGAGATTATTCATGAAAAAGAGTTGATACAATGATGAGGTTCCACAAAAATTAAATGAATTGTAAATAATGCTTTGTGGTTCCAGGAAAGTACAAAGCAAAAAGCAGAGTCACTGTCTATTGCCAAGAGAGTTAACTAAAGAAGGGGATATGCTCTGCCTAGGGGAAGCATAGGAGTGGTAAAATCTATATATGCATTTGATCTAATATTAAGATTCAGCAAATGATGAAGAAACCAGACATTTCTTAATTATAGGTGTACCTTGTTCTTAAATCACAGAGCATCGATGTTCTTGGGAAGACCAGTGTCTTCACAGAAAGAAGATAATAATAATGTATAGATGAACTCTAGAGTTATGAGAAGTACCCTTTGGTAATGAAAAATCTCTTCATTACTCACCAGTTTCTTAATATGCACCAATCATCATCAGTTCAGAAGCCAGAGGTCTCTTGCATGCAGCATAACATGTTGGGGCTCCCAACTGCCAGGTAGAGGTACCTCCCAAACTACCTTAGCACCCAATATTTACATGATCATCGCAACACCCTAAAGAGGACCAGCAGTGCCACTGAAACCATCCAGAAGACATCAGGAACAATCAGCTTAGGACAACCAGATGGCTAACGGTCCATGAAAGAATGAAACTGACAAAATCAGGGAAAAAAGACTCCAACAAAATTAATCAAGGTTAAAACAGCAAGCCCTGAACAACCCACCACAGCTGAAACACATGAAAATGATGCAAATCTATACTTAGGAAGATGATGGACTCCTTTCAAGATGAAATTAAATCACTGAAGAATACAAAGAATCTTCAATTTTACAAATAAAAGCTTCTGAGAATATCATTAGAGACCTCCATGCCAATGCAACCCAACATGAACAGGAAAGAGACAAGGCAATACAAGATTTGAAAGATTTGTAGACAAACACAAACAGATTGGAACAAGAAATGTATGAAATGAAAAAAATGGTTCAAGACTTGAAACTGGAAGTAGAATCAATAAAACAAACACAATCAGAGTTAATCCTTGAGGAGGAGAATCAAGTGAAAAGAACAGGAACTACAGACATGTGTATCAAAAATAGAATACAAGAGATGGAAGACAGAATCTCAGGTGTGGAAGATTCGATGTAGGAAATCAGTACAGCAACCAAAGAAAATGAGAAATCTAAAAAAGTTCTCACTCACAACATCCTAGAAATCAAGGACTCAATGAAAGACAGAAACTAAGAATTATAGGCACACAGGAAAGAGAAGAATCCAACTCCAAGGTCCAGGAAACATTTTCAACAAAATTAGAGAAGAAAACTTCCCAAACCTAAAGAGAGAGATACCAATAAAATCCCAAGAGGCATAGAGAACACCAAACAGAATAGATCAGAGAAGAAACTCCTCTCGCTACATAATAATTGAAACTCCAAATGTACATAACAAAGAAAGAATAGTAAAAGCTATAAGAGAAAAATGTCAAGTAACATAAAATGGCAGACCCATCAGAATTACACCTGACTTCTCCTCAGAAAATTTAAAAGCCAGAAGGGCCTGGGAAGATGTCTTACCAGGCATGAGAGACATAGGTACTCAGCCATACTACTATACCCAGCAAAATTCTCTATCAACATAGATGGAGAAAAAAAGATATTCCATGACAAAATCAAATTTACACAGTATCTACCCATAAATGCAGACCTACAGAAGATTTTAGAAGGAAAATTCCAAACCAGAGAAGATAATTACACTCAAGAAAACAGAAGAATCAAAAAACTGCACTGCATCTAAACCAAAAGAAACACACAACCAGCACCTACACCAAAATAATAGGAAATAACAACCTATTGATGGATATTAATTAGCCATTAATATCCATCAAAATTAATGGATTCTACTCCCCAATAAAAAGACACAAGCTTACAGAATGGATCTGTAAACGAGACACATCATGTTGCTGCATACAAAAAAACACATCTCACTAGCAAAGATAGACCCTACCTCAGAGTAATGGGCTTAGAAAATGCTTTCCAAGCAAATGGACTCAGGAAGCAAGCTGGAGTAGCCATCTTCATATCAAATAAAATAATCTTTCAACTAAAGTTAGTCAAAAATATAGAGGACATTACATCCTCATTAAAGGAAATATTCATCAAGATGACATCTCAATATTGAATATCTATGCCCCAAATACAAGGGCACCTACATTTGTAAAAGACACTCTTCTAAAGTTTAAACCACACATCAATCCCCACACATTAGTAGTAGGAGACTTCAACACCCAACTCACAACAATGGACAGGTCATCATGACAGAAACCAAACAGAGAAATAATGAGTCAAACAAAGGTCATTAACCAAATGGACCTAACAGATATCAACAAAACATTTCACTCAAACACAAAAGAATACACCTTCTTCTCAGCACCACACAGATCCTTCTCCAAAATCAACTGTATAGTCAGACACAAAGCATGCCTCAACAGATACAAGAAAATTGAAATAATTTCTTGTATCTTATCCAACCATCATGGAATAAAGGTGGACTTCAACAACAACAGAAATAACAGAAAGCCTACACAGTCATGGAAACTGAACAACTCTTTACTGTATGACTACTGGGTCAGGGAAGAAATAAAGAAGGAAATCAAAGACTTCATAAAATCCAATGAAAATGAAGGCACCACTTACCCAAACCTATGGGACACAATGAAAGCTGTGCTACGAGGAAAGTTCATAGCACTAAGTGCCTTCAAAAAGAATATTGTGATAGCTCATATGAGCTAATTAACAGCTGAACTGGAAGAATGGGGAAAAAAAGAAGGAAACATTCCCAAGAGGAGCAGAAGGCAGGAAATCATTAAACTTAGGGTTAAAATCAACAACTTAGAAACAAAAAAAAAAAAAGATATAAAGAATCAATGAAAATAAGAGTTGGTTCTTTGAAAAAAATCAACAAAATAGACAAACCATTAGTCAAATTAACTAAAAGGCAGAGGGAAAAAACCCAAATCAAAAAAATCAGAAACGAAAAGGAGAAATAACAACAGACATTGAGGAAATCCAGAGAATCTTTAGGTCCTACTTTAAAAATCTATACTCCACCAAATTTGAAGACCTAAGTGAAGTGGACAATTTTCATGATAGATTCCACCTTCCAAAGTTAAATCAAGATCAGGTTAACAGATTAGGCAGCACTATGACCCCCAAGGATATAGAAACAGTCATTAAAAGTATCCCAACCAAAAAAGCCCAGGGCCAGATGGGTTCAGCACAGAATTCTACCAGACCTTCAAAGAAGATCTAATACCAATACTCTTCAAACTCTTCCCCAAAATAGAATCAGAAGGAACACTGCCAAACTCAATCTATGAGGCCACAGTCACCCTGACTCCTAAACCACGCAAAGACCCAACAAAGAAAGAGAATTCCAAACCAATTTCCCTCACGAACATAGATGCAAAAATACTCAATAAAATACTTTCAAACTGAATCCAAAACACATCAAAAGTGTAATACACCATGATCAAATAGTCCTCATCCCAGGGATGCAGGGATGGTTTGACATAGGAAAATCAATCAATGTAATCCATCATATAAACAAGCTGAAAGAAAAATACCACATGATCATATCTCACTAGATTATGAAAAAAGCATTTGACAAAATCCAACAACCCTTCACGATAAAAGTCCTAGAGAAAGCTGGCATACAAGTCCCATACCTAGAAATAATAAAGACAATATATGCAAGCTAGTAGCCAACATCAAATTAAATAGAGAGAAACTTAAAATATTTCACCTAAAGTGCAGTGAATTAATGATCTGCATTCATTTATGCTTTGAGCCCTTTGATGATGAAATTATTTTTCTTCTAGGTTTCATTTGTTTAACAGGGTTATATCTCAGTAAGTGAAAGGAGGAAACTCTGGATGGATGCAGAAACTCTCTTTTTCTTCCATCTTTTCAGCTGTTCTCTAGGGGCCTGAATAGCTGAGGAGCAAACATCACTTGGTGACCAGCATTTACCTGCACCAAGATTGATCTGTTATGGGGATTTGCATCTGATTCAGAGTCTGACTGATCTGAATGCTGATACTGGACTTCTGCTGCATGGCCTCTCTTGAGCTCTGTGCCCTTTGCACAGGCATATGATGTCATCTCAGAGGGTTACTTCCCACAACAATTGTTTGAAAGTACTCATGCACATCTGCTCACAATCATGATCTAATCTTGTCCATGTCTAACAGACTAGAAAGAAAACAGATGTTTCATTTGGTTCACTGGGTTACGTGCTGTTAATTGAGAGGAAGAAAACTTGATGAAGCCAGGAAACACCCTTGCTGTCTTCTCTCCACACCTGCTAATAGATTTCCTGCCATGCTGGGGAGCAAGCACACTCAGAAATACCTACATTAATCCTGCAACAGCATTAGTGTACTCTGGATTCTTCTTCTGAAATGTTACTCCAGAGTCAGACTGCAACCTGAGGTGCATCCAAGTCTACACTTGGACTTTGAACATCTTCTCCATGACCTTTCTTGAACTCTTGCATCCTCCACAAAGGGAGATGTGTTTAGCAAAAGGACTTTTTCACCACAGTTACTGTTGTAGACTATTTAAATCTTTATATAGTGTGATCATAAAATTATTCTGCGAGATATGTATAGATTGACATGAGAACTTGCATACACACACACACACACACACACACACACACACAAACTGCACATGGATATTCATAGTAGCTTCACTTATACTTCTCAGAAACAGGATGAATTGAAAATACCACACAAATATACTACACTGTAAGACTTATGGGATAAAATTCAATAAGTAAGTCAGTATCTTGGAGGCAATCCACTGTGTTGCCTCGTCTACAATGGATGTATTCTGAGAAAGGCAATGCCCTCAGACTTTTGGCCCAGAATTGCTTCCTGCTGTTGATATGCTCCCTCTTCTCCACTGTTATTACTGTTTCTATCAAAAATGTGTATGATGTGGAGACATTCATTGCCTATTTTTTCCTAGGTAATTGCCCACTCTGGTTGAGCCAATTTCTTGCAGAATCATTATGAAGATGTATTTTCATGAAATGATGCTGTTTAGATGAATCCGTTCCTGATAATTATTTTATAGAATTCCTGGTTTGGCACAAATAATATTTAGAAGTTAAGAAGTTAAAGCAGCTGACAGAAACTTTAAAGTTAGAATAAAAAATGTTGTGAACTTCCATCTGTCAAACATGAATTGTATAAAACATAGAAAAAGGCTTGAACCAAGAAAGAGATAATGGGTCCAAATGTGTACCATGATGCAATAGCCCACACACATATAAATACCAAGAATAATGGTTAGCTAACCAAGACAAGACAGATGACCTGTTTCTTGAATGAAAAAAAGAAAACCTTGTTAACCTATGACATAAGAAAACCACTGCTTTGAATTTATATTTAGTTTATAGAATTAAAATCTCTGCTTTGAACTTATAATGAGATGTAACTTGAAATAATAAATAAATATTAAAAATGAGAAAAAATATCTAGTTATGTATAGTTGTAATGAAATAATTTGAATTCAATAATCATACTATACCTCTCTTTGTGCAATGATTGTATCATTTTGAAAAATGCAATTCTTTTTTTAACTTAGAGAACTTTGTCTTAGAGCTATAAAAA
>CAJQZJ010001511.1:22304313-22317126 GCA_907164525.1 Lophiomys imhausi
CTGAATGGGAGACAGGACTGGAGACCTCTGCCTGAACTGCAGTGTCAGGGCTGGGCTCCTTTTCATGAGCAGAAAAAGAACTTATTTGCATAACTTCCTGCTATATCTTATGCTCAGGTGTGTGAGCCTCAGAGAATGCAGTTAATAGAGCAAATATCTGAGTTAAAATGTAGTACCACGTTGACCATGATTTCACTAAAATGTTATTTATCATGTATTTATAATAAAACTTCCACAACCTTACTATTTAAATGATTTTTTACACATGAACACTTTACTGCTTATCTTACAAGATATTTGACTTAAACTCACAGAAACTTATGAAATCAAAATAACAAATTCATAATTTGAGGAAAACTAATGTAAAGATCCATGAATAATAGACTCTACATTGAATTATAGTAACAAACTGATCTGAGGACATAGCATAGTGGGGGATTTTGATATACACAAGGCTCTGAGTTTTATCCTCAGTATCTATCATCTATATATCTATCTATATCTATTTATATCATCTATCTATCATCTATTTATCTATCATCTATCTATAATCTAGCATTTATTCATCTATCATCTATCTACGTAGATCTACATATAGATGTACCAAGGTGACCATGATTTCATTAAAGTATCATTTATTATGTATTTGTAAAAAAAACTTCAACAACCTTAATTTTTAAATGTTTTTCACATGCACACTTTACTGCTTATCTTACAAGATATTCAACTTTAAACTCACAGGAACTTATGAAATCAAGGTAACATATTGATAATTTGAGGAGAATTAACACAAAGATCCATGAATAATGGATCTTTTATGACTTACATGTAATTTACATGTAGATCTAGGTAGATATATAGATAAATATATGACATTATATATACATATGTATATAAATAAATAATAGTATAAGAAGTTTTTCTTGAGAAATAATAAAAATATGTTACAAAGTTGTGTTAACATATATGTTGCATGATTGTGTTTGGGATGTGTTAGTTAACATCCTTGGCAGTGATGTGGTTATTTTAATTTCCTCAACTAAGTATAAATACCTTGTCTCTGAGTACCACATGAGAGAGAGGAGTCTGTCATCACTTCTGTCGTCTCATAGCTGTATGTCTTCCCATGTTTCTAATCCCCCTGAGGATGTAGGTCTTACTTTGTGTTTGCAGAATAAGTATCAAGAGAAATAACCTTGGAATAGCCACCCTGTATTAGAAATGAGAGCTTGGTCTTAATTTTATAATGGAATAGTTAATTTTCTAATTTGAGACATGGTGTTTGTAATGGTTAAGAGACTTTGTGGGCTGTGACATTATTGTTTTGGTGGCATTCCTAGGTAAGAGATCTCATTAAAACAAATAAATACAGTGAGCTGATGAGCTAAAGTCCTCTCTGCTTCAAATCCTTGGATGATGAGATCATTTTCTTACAGGCTTAATTTGTAAAACAGGGTTTTATGTGGATAAGTAAAATGAGGAAACTCTGAATGGAGGCAGTAACCTCGCTTTCTCTTCCTTCTTTTCACCCTGTTCCTTAGGATCCTGAATGGCGGAAGTGCAAACATCATCTACTGACATGTGTTCCTCATGAATCACAGCTGATCTGTTATGGGGATTTGTAGTCATAATGTTATTGTGCACTGTGTAAAAATTCAAATGCTGATTTCTGTTTTTGACATATCTGGTTGCAATGCTTATTCTGAGAATTTGTTGTTTAAACGTTGCTCCCTAATTTTCCCTAATATGTCAATCAAGAAACTCAACAGCCAATGACTGTGTAGGGGAGAGAATAGGGCTGAACTTCCTCCAGCCAAAGGAGGGGAGAGAGAAGGGTGGGGATTCCGCCATGAGGAGAAATCCAGGAGACATCAGGAGAAAAATAGCTGTAGCACAGAAAGCCATAAAGTGCAAGTATCTCTGGGATTAAGCTTGGATGATTAGAATAGAGCAATGAGTGCTCAGTATTGTGCCTTAATGATAGATAAATAAATAACATAGTCCAGTCTCAATTATTTGGGAGATAGCTTAGTTAAAAGAAAAACTGCTGCACACTATTAAATTTACACAAACAGGTATTTGCTTCTGATCCACATCTGGCTGATGGATGGAGCTCATCCAGGACTTGAATGCAGATAGTGGACTTCTGCTGCATGGCCTCTCTTGAGCTCTGTGCCCTTTGCACAGGCATATGGTGTCATCTCAGAGGGTTAGTTCTCACAAGAATTGTTGCATGATACTCATGCATATCTGCTCACAGCCATGATCTAGTAATAAACCTTATACATGTATAACAAACTAAAACAAAAACAGCTCTTTCATTTGGTTGACTGGGTTACATGCTGTTAAGTGATGAGAAAAATCCTGATGGAGCCAGAAACCTCCCCTGCTGTCTGCCCTGTACGTTCTATGCATGTTCGACTCCTACTATCTCCTCTAGCCCTAACTTCTTAACTTCAAAGCTGTACTTGTTCAAGTTATTAAGTGCCAGCAGTGCACTTATAGCAGATTCCTGTGATGATATCTGCCTGCTGATAAAAGCAGCTTCTTTGATGTAGGAAATAGCTACACCTTTATGTGGATATGAGGATGGATATTTAGAATGTGGGGAGCATTATCATCCCAAGTGGAACAACTGCATTTAAATAATTTACTTATTATTCAAATGCATGTGCGTGTGTGTGAGGTAAACAAGAACAATGATGTTTCCATGTGGTGTTCTCAGTCATCTTCAGTGTTCCTTATCCTTTCCATCCCATTTATCTTTCCATGATGCCTTCCTCCTCCTCCCATTACCAGATAGAGTTCCCCTGTTTTCCCAATCTCCCCTTACTAGCACTCTTGTCCTAATATGCCCTTCTCCAGAACTCTTATTAACAGGTCCCTACAAGCATTATTATCCTTACTTTCTTTGACTTCTACAGTGACAAATATCCACAGAATAGTCTACACAAATCCCAAAGGATGTATTTCCATTCTACAGAGCAGACCACAGAAACTCCTCTAAAAGGAAATACATTTTTGAAAACAAAACAAATCTTAACAAATTCATAAAGATTGAGGCCAGTCTGTGCATCCTATTTAACCACAATGCAATATAGCTTAAAATCTACAGTGAACAAATAGTAATTCCAAAATTTCACATAGATTAAACAACTGGATACTGGTGAATGATGAAAGAAGAAATCAAGAAAGAAAAGAGAACTTTAAAATTTCTGGTAATTAGATGAATGTGAAAACAAAACACAACAAAACCACTGGGGCAGATTGAAAACGTTCAAGGATGTACATATATACTCTGTGTGTCTTAGTTTCCCTGTCTGTTTGGAGGATGTTCTAATGTTATTCCTTCACAGACGACCCGGTCATCCCAGCAAGGAGCCGGTTGTTTGACTTTCTGCCTCCACGAGTACCTGACATTCACACCCACAGGCTTCATCACAAATGACTAAACATGGCTCACAGTCACCAGTGTCTTACTTCTGTCAGTAAAAATTAATGGAAATATTTAGTTGGTAAAGAATTTCAGGTGGATGAGGTTACTGTTGGTTCAAGCCCATCAAGCCAGCTCTCATGATATCCATATCCCTGATGTGTGAGTCCAGTGTCTATGACTCCCTGAGAGATCTATAATGCAAATGTTTTACCTCCAACACTGATGTCTGCTGTCCCACATTCTGCTCCGGGGCTGTATTGGGAAAGATGCTGAATTATGTCCACTCCATCACCAGCAGCCTGGCTACTTTTCAAAATCTAAGTTTCACCTTCAGTGATGTTTTCTTATCATAAAATAGGGGATTTGGAGATTGAAAACTGTCTACCCTGCTTGAACCCCAAAGATGGCAGGCATCTTATCAAGTAATGTGACAACATGCTTAGCAGTGAGGCTCAAGCACTCATTCATTGTTATGGAACACATGGCACAAACCTCATGAATGACTAAAGGTTTACACATACCCTGCTGTTACAGTGCTGTAACACTACTTACATAAGAAATTCTCAAAAAAAAAGACAATTATAAGAATCATCTACATAACCCAGCTCAGCCACACTCCATGGAGAGTGTTCTGTGCTCAGTGCCAGTCACTGACTGGGAGGGCAAGGGAATCCAGGGCTGAACTCCTCTACCAGATGTGCAGGGTCAGGGCTGGGCTGGTTTTCATGAAATAAGGGAGGGGCTAGTGCATGTCCTCCTCCTGTATAATGAGCTCTGCAGAGAAAGCCTAAGGTGTATGAGTGCCTAGATCAGATGAGAGAGACAAAACTGAGGAAATGGGAAACATTATAGTACTACCTATTTTTATTATGTATTTGTTTTTATAACACTTTTATTTTTACTATTTTTCCCCTTTTCCCCATTTCTAGTAAAACTATTCTTTTCTTTTTTATGTTTATTTATTACTTCAGGTAACATCTCCATCTCAGCACCCTCTTTCCACCCCTCCCAGTCTCCCCTCCCACCCTCTACCCCCTAACCCTTCCATCACACTCCTCTGGAATGGAGTATCCCTACGTATCAGTCCCCTGCCCCAGTTCAGCAGTCATATGAGGGCCAAGAGCCTGCTCATACACTGGGGGCCTACAAGGTAGCACCACTAGGGCAAAGTGTCTCACTGACAGGAAAAAGTCTATGTTCATGTTCCCTTTGGTGCATTCGTTGTATTATAGTTATCCTGTACTATATGGCTAAAATCTGATTATAAGTGAATAGATGTCATGGGCATCTTTCTGAGTCTGAGTCTGGGTTAGCTCACTCAGGATGTCCTTCTCTAGTTCCATCCATTTGGCTGTAAATTGCATGATTTCATTGTTTCTGATGGCTGAGTAGTATTCCATTTGTGTAGATGTACCACAGCTTTTTTTTTTTTTTATCCATTCCTCAGTTGAGGGACATCTGGGTAGTTTCCAGTTTGTAGCTATTACAAATAAGGCTGCTATGAACAAACCTTGTGGTTTGGTGAGGAATCATTTGGGTGTAAACCCAGATATGTTATAGCTGGGTTTTCAGGTAGAGCTATTCCAAGTTTCCTAAGATATTGCCATACTGATTTCCATAGTGGTTGTACAAGCTTGCACCCCCACCAGCAATGGAAGAGTGTTCCCTCGCCAGCATGTGCTGTCATTTGAGCTTTTGATCTTAGCCATTCTGACAGGTGTGAGATGGAAGCTCATAGTCATCTTGAGTTGCATTTCTCTGATGATTAAGGATGCTGAACATTTCTTCAAGTGTCTCTCAGCCATTAGGGATTCCTCCCTTGTGAATTCTCTGTTTATCTCCAATCCCTATTTTTGATTGGATTATTTGGTTTCTTGACATTTAATTCCTTGAGTTCTTTGTAAATTCTGGATGTTAGCCCTCTGTCAGATGTGGGGTTGGTTAAGATCCTTTTCCAATCTGTAGGTTGCTGTTTTGTTGGAATGACAGTGTCTTTTGCCTTACAGAAGCTTTTCAGTTTCATGAGGTCCCATTTATTGATTGTTGGTCTTAGAACCTAAGCTGTTGGTGTTCTGTTCAGGAAGTTGTCACCTGTGCTGATGAGTTTGAGGGTTTTCGGCATTTTCTCTTCTAATAGATTTAGTGTGTCAGGCCTTATGACGACAAAGTGGATCAAAGTATTCTTTTCTAATAAAAATATGTCCTGGTTACAGATTTCCTTCCCTACACTCCTCACAGTTCCTCTTTATCTCCCTCTCATTCGAATTCATTCCTTTTCTGTCTCTCAATAGAAAAGAACAGGCTTCTAAGAAGTAACAGCAAACATTACATAATAAAATATAGTAAGCTAAAAAAACTATCATATTAAAGTTGGACAATTCTAATCAACAAAATGGAAAGAGCTCTACGAAAAGGTGTAAGAAACAAAGAACTCAGGAGTCCTATAAAAATACCAAACAGAAAGCTATAATGTATACACAGAGGATCTTGTGCAGACTCCTGTCAGCCCCATGCATGCAGATTCACTCCCAGCAAGTCCATATGACCTTTCCTCAATTGATTTTGATGGCCTTGTCTTCCTGGTGTCCTCCATCCCCTCTGGCTGCTGGACTATTTCTTTCTCCTTTTCAGTAGGTTCCCCAAGCTCTCGGGAGCAGGATTTTATGGCGGCATCCCTTTTAGAACTGTGTGTTCAAATTTCTCTCTGTGTAATATCTGGCTCTGGGTTGCTGTAATTTTTCTGATCTGCTGTCCATAGATGTTTCTCTGATGAGGACCAAGTAAGACACAGACCTATGAGCATAGCAGAATATCATTAGGGGACATTTTATTGTTGTTTTTATGATTTTTAGACTGGTAGTATTTGGTTTTACCATATACTTTGGGTAGTTCGGTAAAGCTCTCTTGCAGAAGACAATAGCCAAACAACTCATTGAACATGGAGAGGTCAAGCTGGTACCTACATAGAAGTCTTACTTCTATATTCTAGTGTCTTTGATATGAGAAGCTATTTTCAGGCTGCCAAAAGACAAATGTAAACACTTATCCAGTCATAAAACCTTAGATGTACAATGTTGTCCTTACTGCAAATTATGCTAGGGCAATGGCTGCATAAAGTTTGGATGTGTAACCAACAAATGTCTGATTTGACTTAAGGCCCACTTCAGGAGATGGAACCCATACTGGTACAATTTATTGTGTACTTGTAATACAATTCAATTTGTCTTATTTCACTGTGTTTTCCTTCATCACTTTTTGTGCCACAGAGTATTAAATAAAATTTTGATAATTGTAAAGGATTAACAAAATGTTATCAACACTTAATCCACATAGTAATTGAAAGAAACTTTGTCTTGATTCATGCACAATGACTGCTATGTGATACCCAAAACTGAAAAAAAAAAGTGTTGAAAGAATGTAAATTCCATGTAAAATTATTCTTCTGTATATAATTTTTTAAATTTTTGCACACTTGTGTTTGCATTTATTTAAGTATCTGATAAGGGCTGTTTCATGTAGCAACATTCATATCAGATTATTATTTTTAAATATCCTCATACTAATAAATTAACATGCCTGTGAGTACCTCTTTTTAATTATTTTTTGGTTTTGAATATTTGTTTATTTGTTTGTTTGTTTGTTTTTGTTTTGAGACAGGTTTCTCTGTACCCCTGGCTGTCTTGGAATTCACTTGTAGGCCAGGCTGGACTCACCTGCTGTTGCCTCAGAGAGCATGCATTAAAGGCGTATACTTCTAGCCCAGGCTGTGTTGTTGTTGTTGTTAATTAAGTTGTTTTTGTTTGGCCATTGAAATGTTTGAGATGATTTTCATGTGGAAATTTACTACTTTATTTATTCACTCATAGTTTTATTCATTTAGGGTACAGTCAAGGATACAACCCAGGGCCTTGTAAATGCTAGGAAATGCTCTCTACCACTGAGTTTTACACCCTCAGCCCTTGTTGAGGCCATGTTTGAAAGACAAAATCCTGTTTCTGTGCTTTTATTTTTATCAGATTGAAGGGTTCCATGAGAAATAGAGCTGGTAACCAGGAGCAGCCAGAGCTCCTGACACCCAGTAAGTCCACATGCAGGCAGCCAAGGAACTGATAGGAACCCTCTCTGGACTTGTCTTGGAGAAGGTTTACTGCGTTTTTTTCCTGTGGAATTGAGCCTTGCTGGTTGAGGACACGGAGGTGGGAAAAACCACCTCTACCTTTGTAAAAGAGCTCTTTAGAATGCAGGGTTGCTTGACGAGGAAAGGGAGGAAGCACATGGTGCTGAGGCCCATATGACTCCTTGGTGAATCTCTTTATAAAGGAATTTAATGTAACCCATATTCTAGTCTGTACTACCTGTCTGGGCTCTTTTAAATCTGCAGCTTGGTATGGGTACCAGTTAAGTGGTCTATTTCTCGTATGATTAATATTAACTGAGAATGGTTGGGATTCCTGAAATTCTGGCTCTGAATTAAAATCATGGGTAGAGGAAGGAGCAACGTTCACTGAGGTTTTAATATGAGGTTTTGATTTTTTTTTCATAACAGAATCACCGAAAGTGAAAATCTGTTGTGTGGTAGAGGACAGGGGGTGTGAAGCCATGGAGTTATGTGATCTCTCTCTCTCTCCCTCTCTCTCTCTCTCTCTCTCTCTCTCTCTCTCGCTGATTTTTGAAGGGTACACTTTTGTTGCCTAGGGGAAGGGGAATCAGGAGCTACTCCCTCTGCTTTAGTGGTGAGAGGGATGGGGAAGGGTGATGGTTTATCTATTTTTGTTATGGAGTCTCATGGAGAACTAGGTTGTTGGAAAGAGGGAAGAGAGATGGGTAAGGCTGACACTTATATGGCATTCCCTATGCGTCATAGTGGAGTAAGGGTGGGAATATAGTCTTAATTTCCTGTATTAATGTATTAATCAGATGAAGATTGTGAGATCTGAAGTACTGCAGTGTTTAGTGCCCTGGTTCTCAGACTTGTTTGACTGACAGGAAATAGCATTTTCGGCAAAGCCTGTTTTAATCAGTCCTAAGCTTTGGTGGGCTACTGTCATAATGGGCGTAAAATGAGGGGAGGGAGTTTTCCTTCCTGACTATTCTTATTTCAGGCGAGGGAAGAGACTCCAGACCATGAGTCAGGGTTGTAAATAGTACCCATGGCCATGCACAGTGCTATCAGAAGTACCTCTTCAACACCTATGAGTGGTGACTATGAAAAAATAGCTCTCAAAGGCTTGGAATTAAAAAGAAGTGAACAATTTGCTTTTTCTGGGCAGGAGGGAAGGAGAAACCTGTGGTTTGAAAGAAAAATTTCAGAAGCATATCTTTCTCAGGGATTTGCTCTTGGGTTATTCAGGACCTATTGTGGCCATATCTGCATACAGTGTGAAGTATCATGGTACTTCAAAATGACTTCTCCAGAATGTATGAGACAAGTTCTGAAATCAAGGTATTACAGCAACTTAACATATACCTGCCCAGTACAAGGGAGAATTGCTCTCAATTCAGCAGTCAATGCTGGAATAACTCCATGCCTTTTGGTACATCCCTGCTTTCCAGTAGTAGGAAACAGGAATGTTCTTTAAAAAAATCACTAATATTAATAACAGCATTTTTAATTCAATGTAGATTTTTAAATCTCTGATATAGAATTGTCCTAGTGGATTCATAGCTGCATATTCCCTGTAGGATTTCTTCCATATTAAGCACATAACAATCATATTTTCACAAGGAGGGAATATCTGCCTTAGGAACATGAAAAATTAATGTTCTGAACTAAAAAGACATCTTACTGAATCAAATCCTTGAGATTACAAAGTACTAGAGGTCTTCATGCTGGGTGCTATTCATATTATCCAAAACCAAATAATTTACAGAACAAGGGGCCCCAAGAAGTATACAATGGGCTGTGAAAGTTAATGTTGTTTCGGTGTAGGTACATATTCTGTAAATGCTTGAGAATAAAGGATAGGCTACTGAGAATGGGAAAAAGTAAATATGGAACAAAAAAAACTTTATATACAATCTCAGAACCTGCCCTAATTAACATGTATTTACACTGAGTTGATTAATGAGTTCTGTGAAAACTGATTTAATAATACATTTGTCCATCTTACAGTAATGTACTTATGTGACAGTGCATTCTGATATAAATATCTCTTACACTCTAAGAGACTAGAAGTTCTGTTAGAATATACTGTCAGTGTTAACAATGCAGCTTCAAGTCACTTAAGACTAGGAAAGAAATTTTTGTTTAACCATGTTTAGTGATTTCAATTTTACACTCATATTATACTTTATATTTTTTAATAATTTATTTTTTATTTCTTCAAGTTACATCTCAATCACAATCCCCTCCCTACTCCCCCCTCCAGTCCCACCCTTCCACCCTCCTCCCCCTCAACCCCCCATCCTCTTCCCTTTTTTTTTTTTTTTTTTAGTTTAAGGTATTTCTTTTTCCCCCCAACAGCTCTCCCTTTCAGTCCAAAAAATGGTTCTTTTTCTTATAACTATAAATACAATACAAAACAACAGAAATAAATAGGTCACAATTATAAGAGTTATATGGCTTAGCATACATTCCCAATGTCCAGTCCATAGGTATTTGGCACCTGACTTTAACATTCTACTATCTAACCATCTCCATGAGTTTAAAGTTTTATATCTAACTCAGCTTTCATACTAATTTGCCTCATAATTTTAAAAATATCTTCTTAGATCCAGAACACCCTCTTGATTCCTAAACAACTCAAAATTTAACTATGAGACTCTAGCTATCTATTCTTCAACCACCTCAGAGACCTGAGAGGGATAAATATATCTGATTATATAGGAAGTTCAGGGCCTGCAGCTTCCAAAACTAAAAAATGACATACCAGTGGCTGCCTGGACAGTTCCCATTTTCTCTCCATACATTACAGCATCAATCTTCAGCCATTTGGCCCCATTTCTCTGACAGACATTGATTGTAGAGCAGGGGTTATGAAGGACTTACCTGCACATCTTTAATCCCATCAGTTGGGAACCACATGTCTTTGATCCCAAAACTTAGAATGCAGAGACAGGCACATAGGATTTGGAAAGATTTAAGTTTAAAAGCTACTTACAAAAGACAGGCTGCAATTCAAACAAATTGTCCTTTGAGATCTCAAAATATATACACTAAAGGTTTGTTCAGCTCCAAAATATACTTTATATTTTTATACATTCATATTATACTTTATTTCAAGGTATTCCAATAAATGTTTGGATCTCTCATAGTCCAGAGATATTTTTATCATGCATTATCATGGTTTTCCTTTTTTATTGTTTTATTAAAGAAGAAAAATGTCAATGGAGGTGGTCACTGGTGAAGAGATTGACAAGGTATGCTGAATTGAAGTGCATCCGAAATCAGCATCACTTTCTTCATAGATGCCCTTTAACAAAGTTGGCAAAGGTCTGTGAGGAGCAGGCACACAACTGGACACTTTGATTATTTCTGAAAAAGTCTCAAGGTTAATCTTCTCTGTCACCTCAGTCCAAGTGCAGCTTCCTGCTCCTGCAGGTTTCTGACACATTCAGGATGTGGTTGCAGCACTGTGTTTCGCACAGTAATAGACCACAGAGTCCTCAGATGTCAGGCTGCTGAGCTCCATGTAGGCTATGCTGGAAGATGTGTCTGCAGTCAGTGTGGCCTTGCCCTGAAACTTCTGATTGTAGTAAGTACTGCCAGTTCCAGGATAAATATTTTCAATCCACTCCAGCCCCTCTCCAGGCCTCTGCTTCACCCAGCCCATATAGTGATCAGTAAAAGTGTAACCAGAAGCTTTGCAGGACATCTTCACTGAAGCCCCAGGCCTCACCAGCTCAGCCCCAGACTGCTGTAGCTGGATTTCAGAGAGGACACCTGTAGAAAGAAAGGCAGATTGGATGTCATTGTCACCTCAATCCCTGTCTCCTCCTCAGATTTGTAATTGGTGATATACTTAACTGTAGTTACTGACAGAATGAAGAGGATAACCCAGTTTCATCCCATTGTATAGTTCTGTGTACTCAGTGACTGTAGAGAGGAAAGCTATCATATGTTGGTGTAGGTTGTGGACATCCCTGTATTTACCACCACAGTATTACATGATTTGCATATTCATGAGCAGTATACTTCTAGTAAAGGTCCTAGTCCAGCTGAAGAAGAAGGAGGTAGAGGATATCTGGGTCAGCCAGCAGGATGCTGAGGTCCAAGTCCTAACCCTTTCTGAGGAAACGCATCTCACTCCCCTTCCATGAGCCCTGTGCAGATGTTGTGGGTGTCAAATCAGGGCCTCAGCTCTCAGTAGATTTCCAGCCTGATACAGTTGAACCACATTGGGACAATGTTATGTTATCAGATTGATTTACAGACAATGGTTGTGATGATGTTGATAGTGATTGGAAATTTCAAAGAAAGCCTACATTTTGAGAATGTAGAGCCTTCTTTCAGTTATATGCAATTAATATTTGCCTTTCAAAAAGATTATATACTGAAAAACTCACTGAAATCACCAAAAATAAAAGTACTTCTGAAATATTTACACATCAATGATTATCGCAGTGCCTTCTACAATACTCAATAGAGGATTTCATCAATAAGACAGAAGTTTTACAACAGAAAGGAATAGGAAATTTACATCACATTTGGGAAAATAGATTGAACTAGAGATAACTGCTCAATTAAGACCATCTCAGAAACACAGACATTTAATAAGACTCTCATTAGTAGTTCTTAGCTACTCCACAGTTATGTGCAACTATGTATGCAAACACATGATGATGGATAAGATGCATAAGTGAAATTGTCTAGTAGAATAAAGGGAAAATAGGAGGGGTGAGAAAAGGAATGCTACAGGTTATGGGGGAAATATGCACAGTGTACAAAATACAATTGAATGAAAATTCTAAACATATGTAAAATTGTTATTTCCATATTTCATGAGAATTTTAATTTGTTTTTTCAAGACAGGGTTACTCTGTGTAGCAGTACTGCTATCCTGGGACTTACTTTGTAGACCATACTGGCCTTGAACTCACAGAGATCTGCTTTGCTTACTCTGCCTCCCAAGGGCGGGGATTAAAGGTTCATGCCACCATACCCAGCTTCATAACTACTTTTATTCACTGACATTTTCAGTTATGTATGAAATATGTTATGATCTACCACCTCTCTCAGGACTCTCACCACCATCTATATCCACTAGGTCCTTCTGGTTCCCCTTGTGACCTTCCAATAACTCTCTGCTCCAACATCCTAACCTCTTTAGTTTCATTAACTAAAAACACAGTGAGTCTAATCAATGATGTGTGTGTGTGTGTGTGTGTGTATGTGTGTGTGTGTGTGTGTGTGTGTGTGTGTGTGTGTGTGTGTGTGT
>CAJQZJ010001511.1:22317136-22331099 GCA_907164525.1 Lophiomys imhausi
TGTGTGTGTGTGTGTGTGTGTGTGTGTGTGTGTGTGTGTGTGTGTGTGTGTGTGTGTGTGTAAGGTCATCACCAGTAAACATTGGACCTCCAGAAACCTTGCAAAAAAGTGATATTTTTCCATATGTCATCAAATACCAATAGACCCTCAGCTTGGTGTAGGTCCTCTGGAATTTCTCCCTATCCATGACAGAATATTTTTTAATTGATATACCACTTTTAGTAGTGATAACTTGGGACACATGCACCATGTGGATGTGTTCACCTCAGAAATTTGCCTATAAATTTGAATTCTAAGCATTTAACTGATGTTGCTAACCTTGCCAGTAGGCTTCTTTACCTGGTCAGCCATTTTATAGTCTCTCATGTGGTAATTTGCACTGGTTTGATTTGAGTGGGTTTTATGCTGGTAAATGTAGCTACTGAGAGTTCATGTGTGCAATGAGAACAAGTCAATCCTTGGACATAGAATTCCACATCTCTCAACCTCGTTCTCTGCATCTGTATCCCCGTTTTATGATGGTCCTTAATTTGTTTGTTGAGGGGCTGATATCATTGACTCATCTGTTGATCATTCTTAGCAATTTGTCAAGTCATGAATGTCTCTATCAATCATTACACACAGGACACAGAAGCCTCTGTGATCAAGGCTGAGAGCAACACCAATCTACTGGGTATAAACATAAATACTATTAGGCAGTTTGACAACATCTCCATTAGCAATGCAACTCGGGTCTCGTAGGATCTTTGTCATCTCCAGTCATGGACTATTGACCATAATTGCTTGGCATAAAGTCATTCCTACAGATCAAGCCTCAAATCTATGAAGAAAGCAGTTGGTCACTATATGACACTCAGGAACTAGTCGGTACACCTTACCTGAAGGCTGATATTGTAGACTGCAAGGTGAGGTACTACAAGAGATCACTGATGTCTTTGCTCTTCCTTCAAGCTGCACAGCACCTTCCTGCAACAGGAAACCAAGTCAGTAGAGAGAATTTCCTAGTCTGATTGGTTTCTCTGAGTCTTGCAACCAAAGACCTTAGCTAAGAGTTGAATGGCAAATTAGAATTTTAAAGTTCCATTTTGACCTCAATCAGATGATGACAAACAAGTACACAAATGACAACAAGGGTGTACATAGATGTGATGAAAGAATAATCCTATCTCACTTTGGAAATGAGTTTGGACAATTCACCAAAAATAAATAAAATCATCCTGTGTCCCAGCTATATCCCTCGAAAGTTTGTATTCAAGTGACTTCACATCTTATTATAGAGACCCATGTACACCCATATTATTCACATCATGTTATTCACGTTGTCTTCACAGCAGCTGGAGAATATAGTTATCCTAGATTTCCAACAAAGGACAAATAGATAATGACAATGCGGTATGTATAAACAAAAGAAAACCACTCAGTGGTAAAACATGAATTATGAAATCTATAGCTATGTGTATGGAAATAGAAAAATATGGTGAATGAGGTCATCCATGTTCATAAGTCAAATGCTTCACGTTCTCACTCAAAGTGTCCCAAGAGTTGAAATTTTGTTTTATGTGTTTAATTTGTAGAAGCTAGGAGACTAGAAATTGGCCAGTAGGGTATCAGGAATTTAGGAATTTGATATAGTAAAATAGATATAAAATGAATTCATGGTGGGAAGATAGAGGAAGCAAGTGTTTTAAACATGTAATGTTCTGGTGAAGTGGAAAAATTATATATATATATATATATATATATATATATTGCAGAACTCTGAGTAAAAAGCACATGGATGAGTTTTTTGTTTTAACATGTGACTTACTTGCATGAGTGGACACTGCTTTTCCAAGAATACATGAGATGTTAATTGCACATATCAGTGCCAGGTACAGGAAAAGTTCCTATTGGTTAATGGTCAGAGAGGTTTCACAGTTGCCGAAATCAGTATGAGGCATTGCCTTTATTCATGGTGCCCACAATAGCTCCATACTTATGCATTATGTCTAAAAAAGAATTAAAAATACTGAACAGATTATAATAGCCAAAAGGAGTGGATGACTCCAAGGAAAGAATGTCTTCCAGCACAACCGGACTGATGCACATATGGACTCTCAGAGACTGTGGCTTCAGGCATGAATCTGAACCCAATCAAGTCAGATAAGATCCCCATGTTCAGAGAAAAACATGGACGCAGGTTCTCACCCCTAACAAAGGAGTTTCTACAATTGACACTGTAATGGAAAAATTAGTTTTCACCAATGGAATCTAATACGGTATATTAACTACACTTCATTGTGGAAAAGACATGCTTAGCAGTTGATAGCCAACACAAAGTGAATTCGATGATATTTTTGTAGATATTTTGTCTCATATCACTTTGTTGTGCATTTCCCTTTGTCTCACATATTTTTTTCTATATGTCATGGTTACAGAGCTATGGTTTTATTGGTTTTCTTGTGTGTGTGTGTGTGTGTGTGTGTGTGTGTGTGCGCGCGCACGCGCGCACGTGTCTGTCTTGTTTTTGTTTGTCTTACTTGTTTTCAATCATTTTTAAAAATTTCTTCTTCTGGTTTTTGTTTTTTGTTCTTTTTTGCTTTCTATGGAGAGAAAAAAAGATTTGTATAGTTTGGTGAATGGGGAGATAGGAAGGATCTAGAGATAAGCTGGGGGAGGAGGAGTTAGTTATCAGAACACATTGAATGACTTATTCAAATAAAGTATAAAAGCAAAGAAAAACAAGGAAATAGATCTGTGACATATATAGCAGAGTCTTTACTGTGCTTGAGATTGAAGACATTACATGTCAATCCCAACAGGAACAGGTCAGCTAATAGACTTAAGAATGGAAACCACAGAGGATACAGAGTTCCTTCAACAACTACCTCTGTATACTGAGGATTACTGGCTCCATTGTGTCCCCTACTGGTCCTGAGTTCCCCTGAAGGTTGGTTTGCCATGGCTTACACTGAAGTTGCACAGTCTGGCTTGAGCAGTAACATTTCACTGCACCTTCATACTCACAGAGGTCCCCTGCATGGAGAAATGACTCCTGTTTACCTGGAAATTATGACTGATGGGTGAGAGAGGGATTTTAACTTGTTCCACTAGTACTGTCAAGGTCCCTCCCAAAGCCAAGCTCCTTCCTGGTGGCAACTGGATCCAGCTCTAGCAGTTCCCATTTATAAAAAGGTAATGACAGGAGATAACAGGGTCTTTTTTGTCTTCATCTGGCTACACCTGGTGAAGAGCACCTCAGTTCAGAAGAACCACCAAGAGTTTGGAGCTCAGATGCAGCCCCCCATGTACCCATGAACTAATTCCTGGGACACTCAGGTATAGGAGTCAACAGAAAGAAGGGGAATCACTGTATTCCCCTCAGATCAATTAACAACACCAGGGGAATTCACACTGAAAAACAAATAGAAGTCAAGCAAGTGTACACTGTGACTCCATCTGTTTCCCATGCTGTATTTACATGCATTTAAAGGAATGAGGGGAGGAAGGAGGATGGAAGGAACTGGAACCCATCAAATGTGTCTTCTGTAGTGTCACTGGTCAGAGTCAATATGATGCCCTGTCCATGTCAGTTTATAGGGCATCATCCTCAGGGCATCAACACCTTCTCATTATAGAGGAACACTATCACCACAATTCAGGGAGCTAGATGGATTTATCTGGCCATTTCAGAATTCTGTTGTGCTATGTAATGTCTATATAGATGTACTTCATACTACAGTATGGTGGGATGATGATTGCTATCTTAGGTTGCATTTGGCAGGAGAGCATGCCTACTTAAACATTATCGACATCATCCTCTTACAATGTAATCCAGTCACAAAACTCTGGGCTCTATGAGATTATAAGTAGATGGCATGAACTTATTCTCCTAAATTAATCTAATATGATGTTCACAATCTTTGTTGATCTAGTGCAATGTTAGTGAAACTGTGAAGAGCATTTTCTTGAACATATGCATACATGTATTTCTAGCATTTTCCCCATTCTGTCTTTACTCTGTGGATGATTTTCCCTGGTCCTCTTGATGGACACTGTTGTCATTTATCCTAAACTGCAAGCAGCTCCTTCTGCACCTGTGCTATGTTTTATTCTTCTGAACACCACTTAAGAGCATGAGCCTCAGTTGCACTATCCCTGAGCCTCTCCACAGGGAAGACTGTGACTGGAAATTGCCTCATCTCTCCTAACTCTGATTTTTTCACAGATTGATACACAATGATGTCCTCAGTAGTCAGATACCTAAGATGCGGGCAGAACCAGTTTAGATATGTTTCTGGAGATCTCTAGAGTTCTTACTCTGTAATTTATCACTGAAGGAAGTTACAGACAAACTCTACATCCCATTCCTCTGGGACAATGTCATGAATAAGCACCTGAAATTACTAAGCAGTCTTCAGCAAAGTATGACCAAAACAACCATGTGCCCCCAAAACTGTAAGAGATAGTCCTGTGTCTCTGGTCAGGGTTCTGTAACAGCCATATTATTACAGGGCAACATATTGAGACTGGGGAAGACTATGAATGTAGAATCAGTGATCAATGGTTAATATCAGAACCTACCCCTCAGATCTCCTGAATATGGCCTGGGTTGATGAGTGAATTTCATTAATAATAATTCAAAATCAATAGATCATTTAGAAATTAGACATTGGTTTAAAATGTAATTATGCATTTCTGCTCCAAAGTATTGAACCAATTATGGTAGACTATTTTGCTCAGATTAACACCAACATGGGAATATCTGGATCAACTTTAATAATTTACAACTTTTTATGTCTGAACTTTCATGGAAGGTGACAAAGAATATTCCTTATACAATGAGAATTAATCCTTATTCCTGTTTTTCCTCTCCCTAATACTTACCCACAAGTTTTGAGCAATTCTTCAGCTTACCCTTTGACATCATCTCAGGCCTGAGGCAGCTTCCTGTCTGAGTTTCTAACAATCTTGGAGGTGTGTTGTGACACTGTGATTTGCACAGTAATAAATGTCAGGGTCCTCAGATGTCAGGTTCTGAGCTCCATGTAGGCTGTGTTGGACACTGAGTCTGCATTCGGTACATCCCAGTCCTCAAATTTCTGACTGTACTTTGTTCTGCCAATTCTTGGGACCATCCCATTCAAGCCTAAGACCAGGATTCTGCTTCACTCAGCTTTCTCATATGGGGTAGCTATCGGAGTCAAAATCATTACAGGGAACTTACTGAAGTTCCAGTCCTTCTAAGTCTAGCCCCAGACTGTTGCAGCCAAACACAGGTATGAACACCTATAGAGAGGATGCCATGATCACTTTAGTCTCTGGCTCCCCCAAAGAATGCACTTACCTGTAGCTGCTGCCACCAGGTACAGGAAGATCCAACTTCAGTTCAAGGTGAAACCTGTGCTCTCAGTGACCTTGGACAAGTGGGTGTAATGCGGTACTTTTGATTGTGAGGAATCCCTGTATTTACAACTACAAACTCTGACTTTATGTAATCATGAGGAAGAGCATTTCTTAGATCAAGACCTGATCCTTTCTGAGACAGAACAGGTAGAGTTTTTTCTAGGGTAGTCAGCAGCATGGTGAGGTTCAGGTGTCTGAGAAAATGTATCCATGCTCATCCTGGCACCTATGCAGACAGAGATCTTCTATCCCACTGAGAATGCAGTCAACAGGTCCATGTTTGTTAATGTAAACCACACTTCAAGGGTTCAAAGGTCACCTGAACCTCCTTAGGATTAACCATATGTGTGATGCTGAGAAGGTGCATTGACCATCCTGCTCCTATCAGACACCACACAGAAGATGGGAGACTACTGTCTGTCCCACAGCAGTGACCATCAGGAGTATGAGCGCCTCTGATATCAGATGGGAACTCCTGGAACACTTTTCCTCATATTCCTCAAGGTCCTGAGGCTCAATAAATCTTTCATGGACTAGTATCCTATCCAGTGGCAATAGCGATCCAACTTGGATCTTGGTGACCTCACGTATTGTAGCATGGAGTTCTTGCATGTCAAGTACACATGGTTTCTGAATGTAATGATGTCAGCAACAAAAATCCAGAGAGGCTGTTGGAATCCATTTATTGAACAACTTCCTTATCTGCTTCAGCTGCCCTTTACTTCTTAAGAGAATTGGTGGATCTACACTGCCCCCTGCTGGTTCTGAGAATCAGCTTGTACAAGTTTTTACACACAAACCCCTCCTTGTTTCTCCTGTGTGTAATGTGCCTGGTGAGGCTAAGAAGACTCTTAGCCCTCATATGACTGTTGAAATGAGAGGGCCTGATTTGTAGGGACACTCACATCAGAGGAATGGGATGGGTGGGAGAGGGAGGAGAAGGTGGGAGGGTAGAATCAGGAGGGGTGGAAAGAGGGCACTATGATGGAGATGTAACTTCATGTAACAAATAAACATTATAAGAAAAAAAATAAAAAAAGAAGACATTTCAAGGATGGATAGTGAGTTCTGCCTCAAATGTTGTGTTGCTGAACCATAGTACTTTCTCTAGGAGCTGTTAGATCTAGCAATAGCAGTGACCACTGATGAAGAAGTGTTACCAGAGACAGCACATGAGATGGACAGGATCTACAAGGCAATTTCCTGAATCCTGCAGCTGCACTTGAGACAGAAAACTCACAACACCAGGAAGAGTAACAAATGTGGTACTTATACATCAGTACCCACCTACAGAAAATATTTTCACACCTAGAAGTAACCAGAATTTAGACATATTTGGACTGTTATCCATTCTGTTTACTAATTTAGAATTTCTGTCTTTGGTGGTATTTATGTTTCTGTGTAGACTTAAAGGAAGTGGAATTGTCCCTTTGCCATAGATCTTTTTGAACAAAAATAATGCTGGCTGTGTCCTCAGGCAGCTCTCTGCTCTCTCTGGATCTGGCTTCCCAGGCTCATCATCCTCTTATTATTGGAAGGTCATAGTTAATGATTTTCAGCAACTTGGATGTATTTACTATAAGTTTAGTGAATAATGACAGCTGTAGAGATGAATAACCAACTACCAGCTTCAAGGAATTAGTGGAGTCAATACCAATGTACATGATGTGTGTGTTATTCTTGCACAAGAATACATGTGCATGGTAGACACACATGTTAACCCCTAATAATATACTGTATATCAGGGTGCAGAAGCATTTGTTTGGATTGATGAGTCCAGTGTATTTTACTCCCACACACATTTGTTCTGGTTTGCAAAATTTCAAGAGTCTCATTTTATTCAGTTTTAAATTTCTGTATGTGACATATTTTATATATTCAAGGCTTATTAGAGAGGGATTGCTGAAATCAAGCTCATATGCACAATATATGTTGTACATTGCAAATTCTTTTGTTTATATTGAGTCTCTTCCTTGCACTGCTGAAATAATCTCCTAATTTTGATTCTTCCCAAAGAAATCTGAGCACTTACAGTTCAATCAAGGCCTGTAGATTCTCTCCCTTCTTGAAGAACTTTGAGTATCATGAACGTGTTTCTAGGAATAAAATAGATGGTTAGAGTCTTTCATATGGGGCAAGGTGCAATGAGAAGAGAGTACCAACTACAAACAATTATGCCACATTGTACACAATTCTTGCTCACAATTGGCATGTTTTAAATTCATTTAAAAGACTTATTATGTTAGAAGAACAATGTAAGCTATTATTAGCAATCATGTTTTGCACTGAATGTCCTAAATGTTTTTTAGCAATTGTGTTTTATACTGAAGATTTTATACAAGCAATGACAATATTGTTAGCATAGGATTTCCTTTTGAAGAACTATGATATCACACATACTGAGGAAGAGCCATCTATCACATTTCCACAAATTACAATGTAGAAAAGAAAGTAATTTGAAAAGGGGAAAACACTGTTTCTATTTCAACATTTTATATTTCCCTAAAATTTTGGTTTTGAGCTCAGTTTTTAATGGTTCTCCAGCCCTACAATTTCTCTATATGCAAATAAAAATGATTTTTTAAGGTTTTTTTATAACTTCAGGTTACATCTCGATCGCAGTACCCTCTTTCCAGTCCTCCCAGTCCTGTTCTCCCACCCTCTACCCCCATTCTTTCCATCACACTCCTCTGGAGTGGAGCGTCCCTACATATCAGCCCCCACTCCAGTTCAGCAGTCATATGAGGGCCAAGAGCCTCCTCATACACTGGGGGGCCTACAAGACAGTGCCACTAGGGCAAAGTGTCTCATTGACAGCTGAAAAGGTCTATGTTCCTGTTCACTTTGGTGCATTGTCTGTAGTATAGTTATCTTGTACTATATTGCTAAATTCTGATTATAAGTGAACAGATGCCATGTGCATCCTTCTGAGCCTGGGTTAGCTCACTCAGGATGAGCTTCTCTAGTTCCAGCCCATTTGGCTGCAAATTGCATGATTTCGTTTTTTCTGATGGCTGAGTAGTATTCAATGGAGTAGATGTCCCTCAGTTTTTTGTTTTTTGTTGTTTTTTTTATCCATTCCTCGATTTAGGGACATCTGGGTTGTTTCCAGTTTCTGGCTATTACAAATAAGGCTGCTATCAACCTAGATGAGGAAATGTCCTTGTGGTTTGGTGAGGAATCATTTGGATATATACCCATAAATTGTATGGCTGGGTCTTGAGGTAGAGCTATTCCAAGTTTTCTAAGATATCACCAGACAGATTTCCACAGTGGTTGTACAAGCCTGCACTTCCACCAACAATCTGCTAATTGGTGTATGTTGCATCACTGCTGGCTCCTGCTCCTGTGTTTGATGCTGGACTGGACTAGTGGAATCCTGTCTATGAAGAGTGGAACCACCCCAAGAAGCTATGTCTACACCCCCTGTCCTTACCTTCTTTCTAACCTACCTTGGGTCAGTGGATTGGAAATGATGTAGTCATTAAGTAAACCACAATAAATAGTATAAAAATGTGCCTTTAGAGATTCTCTATGTTACTTCCCATTTATTGAAAGAAGTTTCTCTGATAATGGTTGTGTGAGACTCAGATATATATGTGTATATGGACATGCCATTAGGAATTTATTCATTGCTATATCCCACTAGTACAGTGGTTTTCAACCTTCCTACTGCTGCAACCCTTTAAATGTAATTGCTCAAGATGTGGTGAACCATAACCATAAAATTATTTTGAGGCTATTTCATAACTGTAATTTTCTATTACAAATCATAATTTAAATATCTTTAATGCAGAATATCTAACATATGACCTCTGTGAAAGGGTTATCTAATCTCTGTAAAAGGGCCATGGGACCCGACCCCCAAAGGTGTTGCAGCACACAGGTTAAGAATCACTGTTTTAGCAGAACATTTGTCCCCATTAGCTCATGGCTATCTAGTCTCAGATTCGAGACCATCCTAGTAGTTTCAGGCATGGGTTACTTTTATAGAGAGGGCTTTATATCTAATCAGTGAATGCTTGATTACCCCCACAATGTTTGTGCCACTATTGTATCAGAATATCTCACAAGCAGGTCACCATTGTAGGTCACAGAGTTGTTGTTAGGTTGATTATTACCTCTATCCTCAGAGAACATGATAAATGCCTTCTAATCCTATAAATAGTGGTCAGTATGGGTGAGACCTCCAGTTAGGCACCAACTCAAATTCTCCTTGTTCAATGAGATATATAACTGTTGTCTTCAGGGATAGTGTATTACCATCATTTTGTGGAGAGCAACGAATAGCCTCTGCAATATCCTGAGATATTTTGAGGATTCCACAGGGCCCCTTTGACCAATGACTCTATTTATAATTGCTTATCCAAAACCACCAAACTTCCCCATACTCAGTTGTTTACTGAAGGTGACCAATTTAAATATTTGGAATCTGCTGTGTGGAAATGTGAGGCCATAGACTGAGTGGAACCATAGCTCTGACCACCTGAGTTAGGAACTAGACAGCTGTGACCTTTAAAGAATCAAACAGACAGATACACATTTCTGAATATTTTTTAAAGGGGGCTTCAGTTGTATAACAGGAAGCCAGGGCTCTAAAGATAAGAGTTAACAGGAAGCCCCAGAGGCTAGCATGAAATATGTGCCCCATCCAAACCTCCTGAATCATAGAAGGAAAGCACAGAAATGACAGCCACCTTGAGATACTGTACAGCTGCAAACTGAGGCTGTGTTGATGTGCTCTGTGAGCACAGTAGTATGTGGCAGTATCTGCAGTGTCCACACTGGTGAATTTGAGGAAAACCTGGTTGCTGGAGCTGTCCTTGGAGACTGTGAGTCTGCTCTTCAGGGATGGGTTGTAGTACTTACCATCATTCCACCAAATGTCTGCCAACCACTCTAGAACCTTCCCTGAGGACTGACGGATCCAGCCCACACCCATACCAGAAGTGCTCAGTGAAAATCCAGAGAAAGTGCAGGTCAGACTGAGGGTCTGGGAGGGCTTCAAGAGCTCAGAGCCAGACTCTTTCAAGATAACCTGAGACAGGACACCTGTCAAGGAAAAAAGGCAGAGGATAAGATTGAAATAGGTGAGGATAGGAAGGTTCATCCCTTAGAGAGTCTTGGCACTCACATGCAGGCACAAGCAACAGCAGCAGGAATGAGGAAGTAAGCCTGTCCATGGCTGCACCCAGTGAGTGTTCAGACCCAGTTTTGGCTTTTCATCCCAGGGTTGGGTGGAGCCAGGAGAGATTTGCATTCCCTCACCAGGTGCTGACTCTGATGTTGGACTTAAGTTTTAGGCCTCACAAGGTGCTAGTCTGTGATGAGGCACACAGAAGCACTCAGGAGAGTTCACCTCTTCTCCCCATAGAAAGTAGACCACACCACAAGACTTAGGGCCTCGGTTTACAACACATCTGATAAGTACTGTGTGAATACAGCAAGGAAGAGTAACTGTGGGCTGGCAGTTATGAACTCTAAACTACCATGGAAGAGAGTGATATTTCATTGTCTTAACTAATCTGCCAATTTCATGTCTCACATATTTGAAGTTTCTATTTATTCAATGCCAGTAGTTTCATCGTTATACTGCCCTCCATTTATGATAACTTTAAAAACAACAACAACATAAAGCACACCTGTGTGCATAGAAACATGGTTTGGTTGTTCATTCTCTCAGATGCTGAGTGTCCTGGAGGAGGTCACAGTAGGCAGATGATGCTGGATGTCACACACAGGGCCTAGGGATTGTCTTCACTGCTTCAGAAATGTCAAAACACTTTATTTTCTTCTTTGCTATGGTAACTATTGATGTTTTAGAACTTAGAGAGAATTTGAATTACCTAATGTTGGGCAAATTTCACAGTGACGTTTTTGTATGAACATGATTGAATATCTTGAAATAACTTTGAGTGAACTGTTGACTTTATTAAAGAAAGCATACTAAAAACAATCAACTCATTTTTATGAATAGAACATGTTCATATTTTAATAGATATCAAGATGTGTCTAAACTACGAATATGCACTTACCACAACATTGTAGCAACATATAAAAAAAAATGAAACCCAGAATGCTGAGTGCCAGTGGAGACATTGAACCCTAACCTAAGGTTCAATAAGAACTTCCCTAATGCTTAGGGTATTTTTTCAGAGGGTTTCAACATTATAATGACTTTTTATCTATGACTAAATTATTTATCTTGAAGTAGAAGAACATATGTATCTTCTCCATTTTACTCAAAGATCATCACACATGTCCTCATCAAAGATAAGCGGTTGGATGGGTGCAGGGAAAGCAAAGAATTCTGAAATGGATAATACAGAAGCTAAGTTGCCTGGTTTGGAAGAAGGGGCCAGAAGGCCATAGATCCAAGATCTTCTGGTTCCTGAATATGGGAAAGGCAGGCAAACACTCTTCTATAGAGAGAACTTCATTTCTACAGGAACACAGATATTCCATTTTAGATCCTTTGTCCAAGAAGCTCATAAAAGTGTGATGTCTTTAAAATGTAATAAGGGTTGCACTGGATCTGGATATTTTCCTGTGTTTTTGGAGCTTGAAGTACTTTTGGGTCCAAACCCAGAAATGTGGACTATCTAGTACAAAACTTAAAATGTATAAATTTATTCCAACAAAACTTTATAAAAATGTAGATGCTAAGCACCCTGCCAAAATGGCTAAAAATTAGAAAACTTTGTAAATTTGGAGCAAAATAACTCATCCATTCACAACATTTCACTGAACCACTTTATAGCATTCAAAATTCCAGACCTGAGTTACCACCAAAGGCAGTATGGAAGTCTCTGGTCTGGGCTGCTGTTGTTTAAAAATCTAAAATATCTCCTGTCATTTGACTTTACCAAATGAAGTCTCAGGAGCCAGATGCTGGTTTGAACACTTGCTAGCCAAGAGAAAGAGAAAGCACCCAGCTGACATTCCTACTTCACCAACATCCTAGAAGGAAAAGCCTTCTTACTCAGCTCATGTCCCAGAAGAAAAAAGGATCATAGCTCACCCAGCAAACTTTCTTATTCGTTGAAATCCCTAGAGGAAAAGTCCAGAGCTAAAAATAAACATGCTTCTTCTTCTCCTTCTCCAAGCTGTCTTAAATACCTTTCAGCCAGCTCAATGTGCATCCTTTCTGTTAAACCTTGACAGTTGGCTTCTTGTACCTCCTCTTGACCTAGGGTTAACTTTATTTAATTCTGTGTACAGAAAACTGTTAAAGGTGTTTTCTAGGGCATATCCACACCACAAGTACTTCTTTACAGTAAACAGAAAGCTCTAGAATTAAAGACTAAGTCATGTCATGGTAGAAACAGATTTTTCAATTCACTGTCTTAGAGCTCTCAATGTGATAAAATAATAATCTGCAACAGGCTTCAAGCCCAGGACATGTTGATGTCTGAGGGCTATGAAGAGCTGACCCCACCCCACACCTGTACTTTGTGGGAAAGCTGGCCCTGGGGGCATGAGAACAGAACTGCTAGCATTCACCCTCTTTAGCTGCAGCACTCAGGAGAGTAGGCACTGACCTTGACCGGGCAGCACATTAGAGGTGGCCCTGGATGTGAATAATGCAGTTGATCTAACCCAGAGCTCATGAACATGGGAGGGCCAGACCTGTCTCTTGTCTGCTGTGTGCTCCTGCGAGATCCTCTCCCCTCCCCATTGCGATTTATATCAGGTGGGGAAGCTGGCCTTGGGGTCATGAAAGCAGGAGTGTGGTCCCTGCCCCTCACCTGCTGCAGCAATCAAGAGACCATTCCCTAGATCTCGGCCTGGGCACCACAATAGAGATAACCTTAGATGTGGTGGTTGCAGGTGAGCTGATCATGAAGGCATGAAAGTGGGAATGTGGTACAATGAGCAGCTAAGGTACATACCAGGCCCAAGTCTAGGGATTTGAATTGGCCTACCCCAACATCTACCCCATCAATGAATTGCTGGAGTGCATGAAGGGGCCAGTCATACAGATTCAAATCTACAGGATTTCCATAACACAGGACAACAGAGTGTCCAAGACAAGTCCCAGTGAGGTTCCAGTATTGATAGCTTAGTAGAACCCTGGGCCTTGTACCAGACCAAGGCCTCAAACCAGACCAAAGAATCATTGCAGTGAACATTTGCAAGCCAGGAAATGTGGACAATTTGTATACTATGGGACACACTGTGACACTATTACAACTTCCACAAGATTTTTTCTATTTGGTGGGGGTAGGAGTTTGCAAGGGTGGAAGGTGGATACAAGGAGAAGGGAACAAGAATGGGATTGGGATGCATGATGGGAAATTCACAAAGAACCAATAAAAAGTTTTTTTAAAAGTTCAGACATCAGATATACTCAAGGTGATAGTTTATTTAATGTATTTCAAATCATTGATGTAGGCACAACTGAGTCTCCCTGTTCATCACAGTGCTATGTGAGGAGAAAAACACTGCAGAGGGAACAATTGTTAGATGAAATGCAGCCATCCCTTCATCCTTCAGAAAATTTCAAGCACCTGCATTGTACATAATGGTATTGTTTTGTGAAGAGAGCATGTTATATGTTGATGAGGTGAGTCACAGG
>CAJQZJ010001511.1:22331109-22398039 GCA_907164525.1 Lophiomys imhausi
CTACCAGAGGCAGGATCTAATCTCATCAGGTGTAAATGTCATCTAGACATTAATAGTTGAATCTAGAGAGAAGAGAAAGAAAGTAAATTCCTTATAAAAAGTCATCATTAGTCTCAGGAATCTCCAAATAAGCTGAAAGTCTAAAAATCCAACATTGGTACTGGTTCTTAACCAGATGTTCTGGGAGTAAATCTGAGCATCAGGATGAATGTGGTACATAAATTTAGGACATTACACAAATTTAAGGGCACTCACATCTTAAACACAAGAATGGACTGTGAGGAGACTGATGCCAGTTGAGTTCCAGAGTCCTGTGAACAGATAGAGATGGCTTTGGCCTCCAGGATGTCGTTGAAAACATTGTCTAAATTCATGTGTGAGGGGCAGTGGTATGGTGTGTGTGTGAGTATGTCATCTCTTCTCTACCTTCAGGATCCTGAATGTGCACAGCGAGAGTGGATTTAAGTAACTTTCTTCTAATCTCTTTTCCTCAGTCACAAAAATCATATGTTAGGACTTTATATAACCAATTTGAATAAAAACCTTTCCTTTTAGGAAAAAAAAAATCTGCACAGATAAATTACTGGTGAATCCAAAATGCAGTGAAAGACAGAATATGTGATTATTCCCAGCTTCTCCCTTTCTCCTCCTGATATGAGGGATTCACCTGCAGTGGATGAAATCTTGGGACCCAGTTTTCTACATTTGCCCAGCAGGATTTCATGAACTCAACACTGTGGATGGAACATCAAGGAAAGGATTGAGCTCCCAAGACACAGTTATGTATTCCAGCTGAGGAAAGTCCTTCTGTCAGTGGAAAGAACTTACAGATGCTGCTGATAGTGATGATGATGACTGGATGTTTCACACCTCATGTTTGAAAATTTGAAGCTTTTTTATATGTATATGAAATTGATGATTGTCCTTCCAATAAGGTTCATATGTAATAAATAAAATGCATATGTGCAATATTACTTAACAAAGAACTTTTGCTGTACTCACTTTGGAGTCATGTCACAGTAGGTACATGTGTTTCATATTGTCTCTGAAGTTTTTTTGACAAAAGGAAAGGATGCCTTGAAGTGTTTTTGGACTTCTTCACTCTCCAGATGTTTCTCTGCACTTACTACATTTTTTCCTGGTGAAAGTTATATCTACAGCACCCCCTGATGGTCCTGATCATCCTTAAAGGGGGTTGTTTCAGAGCACTCAGGGAACCAATGCACTGTGTCTACTGAAGTCATAAAAGGCTGGATTTTCAGTGGCAGCAGAGTTCACCTTCAGGGTGAAATGTTCTTGAGTGTGTACACTGACACACGGATGGACTCCTCTGTGACAGCTCCACACTTTCTACAAACCTTTATCCCCTTTTCTCTCAGGGGATTCAGGATCTTCTTGAAGGTGTACAGCCAAGAGGAAGCTCTCCCCTCTAGAGAGCCAAGTGTTTTGTTTTGTGACCCATTGAATTTAAATAGAACTGTCTATGTACCCATGGGAGTAAGACTATCCAATGGAGCCTGGTGGCTTTCTTTCGGTCCCACCTGCTACAGGGTCTCAAGTGGTCCTAAGTGCTATAGAACTATCTGTGCCCTGAGACTGGCCTTTTACTGCCAATCTTCCCTGCCTATGCCTTCTGAGTGCTGGGTTTCTTGGCTTTCTTCCAATAAGCCAGGTGATCAGGGCAAACAAAATTTTATTTTACTTTAGTTTTTAATCTATTTTGTGTTCATGAGTGACTGTTTTCTTTTATGTATGTCATTGTATCTTGTGCACACTTGGTGCTTGTGCAGGCCACAAAATGGGTGTTGGATACCATGTAAGTAAAGTTACAGAAAGCTGTGAGCTGCCATGTGGGTGGGAGTAACTGAACTCAAATCCTCAGGAAAAGAAGCCAATTCTACAGCATCCAGTATTACATCCTAGATTAAGTGTTTAGAGAATTTCATGCCATTTTCATATGCATTAATATTTTATATGCATTAAATGTTTCTTTACACTTAAATGTACTTCCAATTGTTTTCAAAAGAGAAAAATATTACTTAATTTGACTTGATTTAAAATTGCTTCTTCCAGATTGAATTTCAAAATGGCACCATCCTGTGCACATGGTATCTGAGTACAGGGTGGCTGAGATTACACACTGTGGAGCAAATGTACAAACTGACCCAAGCTGACCATTAAACTAAGACTAAGTTTGAATTTCAAGGGCAAATGCTGAGGGGGGTTACCACACTAAACCATGCACTAAGCCTGCAGGAATAGTTGGCTCTGTCTTCTTTCTGGAGAGGATCTCCAAGCTAAGCTCCATGAGGTTCCAGCCCATGACTCCAGCCGTAGGTCAACGTCCCTGCCAGCATTCCAGAGTTACAGCCTTCCAGAGGAAAAACCAGACCACAGGAGCTCACAAGTCAGTAAGAATTTTTTATCTGACTTCCAACCATGGTGGCACCTAGTGTGAATAATATCATCATGACCAGTACCTAAACCCTGTCACAGAGGATCGATTAGAAGCTATACTTACTGCAAACACAGCCTGCATCAGTGTCTCCCCGGTGAAAGCCGGGACTGGTCACGAACTGGAGCATCCAAGCACCTGCAACAGCCAACCACAGGCCCACCGACGCTGGACTCTATCCTGAGGGAGCTGCCAACCTGAACGAGGTTCAATAAGGTTTCAGTGGATCGCAACTGCTGAATGAGTCAACAGCTGAACTACTGAACTCAAAACAACAGTGCGAGTAAGGAGAGAGCCCAGGTTCCAGAGACACAGAGTCCACAGACTCTGGCCCAGAGCTCACCCTGCCTGTCTGAGGAGACCTGCCAATACTCACAGCCAGGCCATGCAGTCCCTATTACAGGGACCTACCCATCATCCTGAGGTGTGAGTCTGGTTCAGAGGACTAGCCAGCTTCTTTTTTTTTTTTTTCAATGTTTATGGTATGCTCTTTTTTTGCATTTTTTTCCTTTATTTTTTATTTCTTCAAGTTACATCTCAATTGCAGTCCCCTCCCTATTCCCCCATCCAGTCCCACCCTCCCACCCTCAACCCCCATCCTCTTCCCTTTTTTTTTAAGTTTAAGGTATATCTTATTTCCCCCTACAGTTTCCCCTTTCAGTCCAACAAATGGCTCTTTCTCTTATAATAATAAATACAATACAAAACAACAGAGGTAATTAGGCCACATTTATGAGGGTTATATGGCTTAGCGTATATTCCCAATGTCCAGTCCATATGTATTTGGTACCTGACTTTAACATTCTACTATCTAAACATCTCCATGAGTTTAAAGTTCTATATCTGACTCAACATTCATACTAACTTGCAACACAATTTTAAAAGTATCTTCTTAGATCTATAACACTCTCTTGACTCCTAAACAACTCAAAATTTAATTATGAGACTCTAGCTATCTGTTCTTCAACCACCTCAGAGACCTGAGAGGGATAAATATATCTGATTTTATAGGAAGTACAGGGCCTGCAGCTTCCCAAACTAAGAAATGACATACCAGTGGCTGCCTGGACAGTTCCCATTTTCTCTCCATATATTACAGCATCGATCTTCAGTCGTTTGGCCCCGTTTCTCTGACAGACATTGATTGTAGAGCAGGGGTTATGAAGGACTTACCTACCCTGTCTTGGCAGAGCTAGGCTGTCGACTTACCTGCTTCCAGGTTTTGTCCTTTTTGGACAGTATTCTGTCTACAGTTGGAGCAAGGGGCACAGGTGACAACTTCCTGAACAGAACACCAACAGCTCAGGACCTGAGATCAACAATCAATAAATGGGACCTCATGAAACTGAAAAGCTTCTGTAAGGAAAAAGACACTGTCATTCGAACAAAACGGCAGCCTACAGACTGGGAGAAAATCTTCACCAACCCCACATCTGACAGAGGGCTAATATCCAAAATCTACAAAGAACTCAAGAAATTAAATCCAATCAAAAAATGGGGGACAGAGCTAAATAGAGAATTCACAAAGGAGGAATCCCTAATGGCTGAGAGACACTTGAAGAAATGCTCAACATCCTTAATCATCAGAGAAACACAACTCAAGACGACTCTGAGATTCCATCTCACACCTGTCATAATGGCTAAGATCAAAAGCTCAAATGACAGCACATGCTGGCAATGGTGTGGAAAAAGGGGAACCCTCCTCCATTGCTGGTGGGAGTGCAGGCTTGTGCAACCACTATGGAGGTCAGTCTGGAGATATCTTAGAAAACTTGGAATAGCTCTGCCTCGGGACCCAGCTATACCACTTCTGTGCATGCATCCAAATGACTCCTCACCGAATCACAAGGAAGTTACCTCATCTATGTTTATAGCAGCCTTATTTGTAATAGCTAGAAACTGGAAACAATCCAGATGTCCCTCAACCGAAGAATGGGTTAAAAAACTGTGGTACATCTACACAATGGAATACTATTCAGCTATCAGGAACAATGAAATTATGCAATTTGCAGCCAAATGGATGGAACTAGAAAAGCTCATCCTGAGTGAACTAACCCAGACTCAGAAGGACACATATGGCATCTATTCACTTATAGTAGGATTTTAGCTATATAGTAGAAGGTATCGATACTACAACTAACACACCAAAGGGAACTTAAATATAGACTTTTTATTTTTAATTTTTATTTTTTATTTATTTTTTATATTTTTTTCTATTTTTTTAGTCTTTTTTATCTATTTGTCTGCTTATTGGTTTGCTTGTTTAGTAGTTCTCTCTCCCGGGCAATGAGACACTTTTCACTGATGGTACTGCTTCCTAGATCCCCAATGAATGAGGAGGCTCTTAGCCCTCATACGACCTCTCAACTGAGATGAGGGACTCTTATATAAGGACACCCCACCCCAGAGAAATGGAATGGAAGAGTTAGGAGGTAAAGAAAAAAATGAAATATGATGTTTTGGCCTTCTACTACAAATTGTCATAAACTGTTTAGGATTATTAAGAAATGCAAACTAGTGGTTATGCAAGCCGGTCATTCTGTTAGGTATTATGACAGCCTATTATAATTATTTTCCAAGCTAATCAGAAATGAACCTGCTAAGAGACAAGCAACATCTGCTCACCCTAATATAAGAGATAGATAGGGCCTCTTCAAAAACCTCAAGAGATCTGCAGAATATGGCATTCAAAGATGTTTTCGTAACTTTAGATTTTTTATTCAAGACATATCAACTCCTGACAGCACCCCCTATTCTCCTCCAAGAAAAAGATGAGCATCGAAGAATCTCCAGTGGATGATGACTGAATTAGTTGCAAGCCTATCTCTTGGTAGGAAAAGCCCCTAACCAGCTTCTTAAACAGGAGTCTTCTCAGTGTTCTAAGGCCAGTGGGCACAAGGAACAGCCAGACATCACCAGGATCAAACAAATGGTTAAAGGCCAATATAAGACAAACAAGGCAATATGGCATATCCAGAACCTAGCTATGATGCCACTGAAAGCTCAGAAATCCTAACACCCCTGACACAAGAAAATGATATTAATCCTACACTGATGAAAATAATAGAGGTCTTAAGGGAGGAAAACAAATCCCTTAAAGAAAAACAAGAAAATATAGCAAAACAGGTGACAGAAATGAATAAAGTCATTAGAGAAATGCAGAATACATTTAAAGCACATTTAAACAGGAGAAGAAAAGGAATAAAATGTTTCAAGACCAGAAAAGGGAAGTTGGAGCAATAAAGAAAACACAAGCTAAGACATCCATGGAACTGGAAAACCTAGAAAAAAAGAAAAGGAACTATAGGCACAAGCATCACCAACGGAATGCAAGAAATAGAAGAAAGAATCTCATGTACAGTAGATAAAGTAGAAGAAATTGATACATCTGTCAAAGAAAATGTGAAATCTTAAAAACTGACACAAAACCATCTGGAAATCAAGGACATTATGAAAAGATGAAACCTCATAATCATGGGAATAGAAGAAAGAGAAGACTCCCAGCTCCAAGGACCAAAAAAAAATCTTCAACAAAATCATTAAAGAAAATTTCACAAACCTGAAGAAAGAGATGTCTATATCCATATAAGAAGCCTTCAGAACTCCAAATAGATTATACCAGAAAAGAACATTCCTCTGCCACAAATTAATCAAAACACTAAATGTACAGAACAAAGAAAGAATATTAAGAGTTGCAAGGGAAAAGGCCCAAGTAACATATAATGGCAGATCTATCAGAATCACATCTTATTTCTCATCAGAAACCCTAAAAGCCAAGTCCTGGGCAGATGTCTTCTAGTCCATAAAAGAACACAGATGACAGCCCAGAGTACTGGACCCAGACAATTTTTCAATCAATATAGAAGAAGAAAACAAGTTATTCCAAAACAAAAGTGAATTCAAACAATATCTTTGCATAAATCCAGCCCTACATAAGGTACTAGAAGGAAACCTTCAACCCAAGGAAGTCAGTACAACCAAGAAAACACAGGAAGCAAATAATCCCACTGCAGAAAAACCAAAAGAAGCTCATTCACACACTACCACCACCATCATAAGGATAGCAAGAATTAACAATCACTGGTCATTAATATCCCACAGCATCAATGGACTCAATTCCCTAATAAAAAGACACAGGCTAGCAGAATGTATGTGAAAACAAAATCCATCAATGTGTTGTTTACAAGAAACACACGTCAGCAAAAAAGTTAGACATTATCTCAGAGAAAAGGACTGCAAAAAGACATTTCAAGCAAATGGATCCATGAAACAAGCTTGAGTAGCCATTCTAGTATCCAAAAACAAAAATAAAACACATAGACTTTCAACCAACGCTAATCAAAAGTGATTGAGAAGGACACTTTATACTCATCAAAGGAAAAATCCACCAAGGTGACATCACAATAGTGAACATCTATGCCCCAATTGCAAGGGTAACCACATTTGTTAAAGAAACACTACTAAAGCACAAATCACACAACGAAGCCCTGCTTTCATCACAGGACAGATCAACAATATAAGGGGGAAAACAGAAATAATGAAGCTATATGACACCATGAATCAAATTGACCTATCTGATAGCGACATAACAAGACCCATCTTTTTTGCTGTATACAAGAAACACATCTCACTATTGAAGATAAACACTATCTCAGAGTAAAGGGCTGGGAAAAGGTTTTCCAAGCAAATGGACCCAGGAAACAAGCTAGAATAGCCACCCTAATATCAAACAAAATAGACTTCCAATTGAAGTTAATAAAAAAAGACAGAGAAGGGCATTACGTACTCATTAAAGGAAATATCCACCAAGAGGACACCTCCATATTGAACATCTATGCCCCAAATACAAAGGCACCTACATTTATAAAAGAAACGCTTCAAAAAGTTAAATCGCACATCGATCCAAATACTTTTATAGTGGGAGACTTCAACACCCCACTCACAACAATGGACAGATCATCAAGACAGAAGACAAACAGAGAAATATTGAGTCTAACAGAGATCATGAACTAAATGGACCTAACAGATATCTACAGAACGTTTCACCCAAACACAAAAGAATACACCTTCTTCTCAGCACCTCATGGAACCTTCTCCAAAATCAACCACATAGTTGGACACAAAGATAGCCTCAACAGATACAAGAAAATTGAAATAACCCCTTGTATCTTATCAGACCACCATGGAATAAAGCTGGCTTCAATAGCAAAAGAATCAACAGAAAGCCTACACTCACATGGAAATTGAACAACTCTTTACTAGAGGACCACTGGGACAGGGAAGAAATAAAGAAGGAAATAAAGACTTCTTAAAATCCAACGAAAATGAAGACACAACATACCCAAACCTATGAGACACAATGAAAGCTGTGCTACGAGGAAAGTTCATAGCATTAAGTGCCTTCAAAAAGAAAATTGTGACAGCTCATATTAGCGAATTAACAGCTAACCTGGGTGAATTGGGAACAAAAGAAGCAAACACTCCCAAGAGGAGCGGAAGGCAGGAGATCATCAAACTTAGGGCTGAAATCAACAACTTAGAAACAAAAAGAATTATACAAAGAATCAATGAAACCAAGAGTTGGTTCTTCAAGAAAATCAACAAAATAGACAGACCCTTAGCCAAATTAACTAAAAGACAGAGGGAGAAAACACAAATCAACAAAAGCAGAAATGAAAAGGGAGAAATAACAACAGACATTGAGGAAATCCAGAGAATCTTTAGGTCCTACTTTAAAAATATATACTCCACTAAATTTGAAAACTTAAGTGAAATGGACAATTTTCTTGATAGATTCCACCTACCGAAGCCAAGTCAAGATCAGATAAACAGATTAAACAGCCCTATAACCCCTAAGGAAATAGAAACAGTCAATAAAAATCTCCCAACCAAAAAAAGTCCAGGGCCAGACGGCTTTAGCACGGAATTCTACCGGACCTTCAAAGAGGAGCTAACACCAATACTTTTCAAACTCTTTCACAAAATAGAATCTGAAAGAACATTGCCAAACTCATTCTACGAGGCCACAGTCACCCTGATTCCTAAACCACACAAAGACCCAACAAACAAAGAGAACTTCAGACCAATCTCCCTCATGAACATAGATGCAAAAATACTTAATAAAATACTAGCAAACCGAATTCAAGAACACATCAAAAGTATCATACACCGTGATCAAGAAGGCTTCATCCCAGGAATGCAGGGATGGTTCAACATACGAAAGTCTATCAACGTCATTCACCATATAAACAAGATGAAAGAAAAAAACCACATGATAATCTCGCTAGATGCAGAAAAAGCATTCGACAAAATCCAACACCCCTTCATGCTAAAAGTTCTGGAGAGAACGGGCATACAAAGACTGTACCTGGAAATAATAAAGGCAATATACAGCAGGCCAGTGGCCAACATCAAATTAAAAGGAGAGAAACTTGAAGCATTTCCTCTAAACTCAGGGACAAGACAAGGATGTCCACTTTCACCATATTTCTTCAATATAGTACTTGAAGTACTTGCTAGAGCAATAAGACAACTAAAGGAGATCAAGGGGATAAACATTGGAAATGAAGAAGTCAAATTATCCCTATTTGCAGATGATATGATAGTATACATAAGCGACCCCAAAAATTCCACCAGAGAACTCTTACAGCTGATAAACACCTTCAGCAAAGTGGCTGGATACAAAATTAATTTAAAAAAATCAGAAGCCCTTCTTTATACAACAAACAAATGGGCTGAGAAAGAAATAAGGGAAACAACCCCGTTCACAATAGCCACAAACAACATAAAATACTCTAACCAAGCAAGTAAAGGACCTGTATGACATGAAATTCAAGCCCTTGAAGAAAGAAATGGAAGAGGCCTTTAGAAGATGGAAAGATCTCCCATGCTCATGGATAGGTAGGATCAACATAATAAAAATGGCTATCCTACCAAAAGCAATATATAGATTCAATGCAATTCCTATCAAAATACCAACACAATTTTTTATAGATTTGGAAAGAGCTATTCTCAATTTCATATGGAACAACAAAAAGCCCAGAATAGCTAAATGAATCCTGTACAATAAAAAAACATCTAGAAGTATCACCATCCCAGATTTCAAGCTGTACTACAGAGCAATAGCAATAAAAACAGCATGGTACTGGTATAGAAACAGACCAGTAGATCAATGGAATTGAATTGAAGATCCAGAAATAGACCCACACACTTATGGCCACCTAATTTTTGACAAAGAAGCCAAAATGGCACAATGGAAGGACAGCATCTTCAACAAATGGTGCTGGTCCAACTGGATGTCTACTTGTAAAAGAATGAAATTAGACCCATACTTATCACCTTGTATAAAACTTAAGTCAAAGTGGATCAAAGACCTTAACATAAGGCCAGTCACACTAAATCTACTAGAAGAAAAAGTGGGAGAAACCCTCGAACTCATTGGCACAGGTGACAACTTCCTGAACTGAACACCAACAGCTCAGGACCTGAGATCAACAATCAATAAATGGGACCTCATGAAACTGAAAAGCTTCTGTAAGAAAAAAGACACTGTCATTTGAACAAAACAGCAGCCTACAGACTGGGAGAAAATCTTCACCAAACCCACATCTGATAGAGGGCTAATATCCAAAATCTACAAAGAACTCAAGAAATTAAATGCCAAGAAACCAAATAATCCAATCAAAAAATGGGGGACCGAGCTAAATAGAGAATTCACAAAGGAAGAATCCCTAATGGCTGAGAGACACTTGAAGAAATGCTCAACATCCTTAATCATCAGAGAAATGCAACTCAAGACTACTCTGAGATTCCATCTCACACCTGTAAGAATGGCTAAGATCAAAAGCTCAAATGACAGCACATGCTGGCAAGGATGTGGAGAAAGGAGTACCCTACTCATTGCTGGTGGGAGTGCAGGCTTGTGCAACCACTATGGAGGTCAGTCTGGCGATATCTTAGAAAACGGAATAGCTTTGCCTCATGACCGAGCCATACCACTTCTGGAAACAACCCAAATGTCCCTCAACCGAAGAATGGGTTAAAAAACTGTGGTACATCTACACAATGGAATATTATTCAGCTATCAGGAACAATGAAATTATGCAATTTTCAGCCAAGTGGATGGAACTAGAAAAGCTCATCCTGAGTGAGCTAACCCAGACTCAGAAGGATGCATATGGCATCTATTCACTTATAGTAGGATTTTAGCTATATAGTAGAAGGTATCGATACTACAAGTAACACTCCAAAGGGAACTTAGACATAGATTTTTATTTTTTATTTTTATTTTTTTATTTTTTTATTTTTTTTATTTTTTTTTAGTCTTTTTTATCTATTGTCTGCTCATTTGTTTATTTGTTTTTTAGTTCTCTCTCATGGGAAATGAGACTTTTCACTGATGGTACTGCCTCATAGACCCCCAATGAATGAAGAGGCTCTTGGCCCTCATACAGCCTCTCAACTGAGATGAGAGACAGTTATATAAGGACACCCCACCTCAGAGAAATAGAATGGAAGAGTTAGGAGGTAAAGAAAAAAATGAAATGTGATGTTTTGGCCTTCTACTACTAATTGTCATAAACTGTTTAGGATTATTAAGAAATGCAAACTAGTGGTTATGCAAGCCGGTCATTCTGTTAGGTACTATGACAGCCTATTATAGTTATTTTCTAAGCTAATCAGAAATAAAGCTGCTAAGAGACAAGCAACATCTGCTTACCCTAATATAAGAAATAGATAGGGCCTCTTCAAAAACCTCAAGAGATCTGCAGAATATGGCATTCAAAGATGTTTTCGTAACTTTAGATTTTTTTATATCAAGACATATCAACTCCTGACAGCACTCCCTATTCTACCCCAAGTAGAAGATGAGCATCGAAGAATCTCAGGTGGGAGATGATTGAATTAGTCACAAGCCTATCTCTTGGTAGGAAAAGCCCCTTGCTCCAACTGTAAACAGAATGCTGTCCAAAAAGGACAAAACCTGGAAGCAGGTAAGTCGACAGCCTAGCTCTGCCAAGACCTGGTAGGTAAGTCCTTCATAACCCCTGCTCTACAATCAATGTCTGTCAGAGAAACGGGGCCAAATGACTGAAGATTGATGCTGTAATGTATGGAGAGAAAATGGGAACTGTCCAGGCAGCCACTAGTATGTCATTTCTTAGTTTGGGAAGCTGCAGGCCCTGTACTTCCTATAAAATCAGATATATTTATCCCTCTCACGTCTCTGAGGTGGTTGAATAACAGACATCTAGAGTCTCATAATTAAATTTTGAGTTGTTTAGGAGTCAAGAGAGTGTTATAGATCTAAGAAGGAAGATACTTTTAAAATTGTGTTGCAAGTTAGTATGAATGTTGAGTTAGATATAGAACTTTAAACTCATGGAAATGGTTGGTTAGATAGTAGAATGTTAAAGTCAGGTACCAAATACATATGGACTGGACATTGGGAATGTATGCTAAGCCATATAACCCTCATAAATGTGGCCTAATTACCTCTGTTGTTTTGTATTGTATTTATTATTATAAGAGAAAGAGCCATTTTTTGGACTGAAAAGGGAAACTATAGGGGGAAATAAGATATACCTTAAACTTAAAAAAAAGGGAAGAGGATGGGGGTTGAGGGTGGGAGGGTGGGACTGGAGGGGGGAATAGGGAGGGAACTGCAATTGAAATGTAACTTGAAGAAATAAAATAAAGGAAAAAAAGAAAGTTAAAATAGTGTTAAGTATTTATAGAAGGTATTAGAATGTTTTTAGGTATTAAGGTATTTTTAGATAGATTATAGATTTTAGATTATAGGTTTTAAGTTATAATGTTTAGGTATTTTATAGATGTTTGTTAAATATTAATAAATATAAGAGTTTATAAATAAAAATATTTTGTTACAAAAAAATTTGGGGAACAGAGCTAAACAGAAAATTCACAAAGGAAGAATCTTTAATGGCTGAGAGACACTTGAAGAAATGCTCAGCATCTTTAATCATCAGAGAAATGCAACTCAGGAAGACTCTGAGATTCTATCTTGCACCTGTCAGAATGGCTAAGATCAAAAACTCAATTGACAGCACATGCTGGTGAGGTTGTGAAGAAAGGGGACCTCTCCTCCATTGCTGGTGGGAGTGCAGACTTGTGCAACCACTATGGTGGTCAGTCTGGCAATATCTTAGAAAACTTGAAATAGCTCTACCTGAAGACCCAGCCATATCATTTGTGAGTATACATACAAATGATTCCTCACCAAACCACAAGGACATTTCCTCATCTATGTTCATAGGAGCCTTATTTGTAATAGCTAGAAAATGGAAACAACCCAGATGTCCCTCAACCAATGAATGGATTTAAAAAAAAAAAACCTGTGGTACATCTACACAATGGAATGTTACTCCGCCATTAGAAACAATGAAATCATGCAATTTGCAGCCAAATGGATGAAACTAGAGAAGCCCATCCTGAGTGAGCTAACCCAGACTCAGAAGAATGCACATGGCATCTATTCACTTACAATCGGATTTTAGTCATATAATACAGGATAACTATACTACAACCAATGCACCAAAGGGAACATGAACATAGACTTTGTTTCCTGTCAATGAGACACTTTGCCCTAGTGGTGCTGCCTTGTAGGCTCCGAGTGTATGAAGAGGACCTTGGCCCTCATATGACTGATCAACTGTGCTAGAGGACTGATATGTAGGGACACTCCAGTCCAGAGGAGTGGGATGGAAGGGATAGGGGGTTAGAGTGGGAGGGCGGGACTGGGAGGGTGAAAAGAGGGCACTGTGATGGAGATGTAACCTGAAGTAATAAACAAACACTAAAAATATAATAAAAAATAAAAACAAAACTTGCTTCTCTCTGAATCTTGCATGAAAAATGATTATGGAAATAGAATTAATTCTTATTCCTGATGTTCCTTTCTTCAAAACTTAAACACAAGTTTTGAGCAAGTGTTTAGAATAGTCTTTGCTCTAATCTCAGCTCCAAGGCAGCTTCCTGCTCCTTCAGACTTTCTGACATGCTCCAGATGTGGGCTGTGACACCCACTATGCATGTGGGGTACATTGACCATTTCCAGTAGGATAACTGACATGGAAATGGTGAGGTGGTGTGTTCATACCCATGGAATCACAAACTTAAGTTCAGCAGCAGTAGGGACCCCTCCCTCCCAGTTGTGAGACTGCATGTCCTGGCCTAAGTAGCCATGACTCCCAACATTGCAATTCTCAAAGTAGTTACAGGTAGTCACAGAGCCAAGCACCAAGCAATGAGGAAAACTCACCCTGGAAATCCCTTCCTATTTCCCAACATTTGTAAAGAGCTTGTTCACCCTGTAATAAAGCAGAGATTGGAACAGGTGGTGTCTGTAGGATTCTGGTCCAGCTGGGAATGCCCTTCTCTTAAAATTTTAATACAACACAACTCCTAGATGATTTTCAGTGAAACATCTTATGTGCATACACCCTTATTACATGGGGAACAAGCAATGGCAATACCTCATACTGTTATAGCTCATTGGGAGTTATCCTGTGTCATTCACACATGTCCTTTTGCAAAGTTGACAAAAGCATTATAGGACTGTGAGGAGGAGACACAAAATGGACACTCAGAATGGATATTTCTGAAGAAGTCTCCAGTTTAATCTTCCATGTCATCTCAGTCCCAGGAGAGCTTCCTGCTCCTCCAGGGTTTCTGACACACTCAGGAAGTGGTTGTAACACTGTGTCTCACACAGTAATAGACGGCAGAGTCCTCAGATGTCAAGCTGCGGAGTTCCATGTAGGCTGTGCTGGAGGATGTGTCTGCAGTCAGTGTGGCCTTGCCCTGGAACTTCTGATTATAGCCAGTATCACCATCTCCAGGATAAATCCATCCAATCCACTCCAGCCCATGTCCAGGCCTCTGCTTCACCCAGTGCATAGTGTAGCTGCTGAATGTGTAGCCAGAAGCCTTGCAGGACACTTTCACTGAGGCTCCAGGCTTTATCAGCTCAGTCCCAGACTGCAGGAGCTGGACCTGAGAGTGGACACCTGTGGAGGAAAAGGAACAATGGATGCCAATGTCTCCTGAGTGTAGTAGACCTCTCCTAAATTGTGGAGATGGGAGTCCCTTACCAGTTGCTACTGTCACCAGGAAGAGAATGATCCAACTCCATCCCATGATGAGATCCTGTGCACAAAATGACTCTGGAGAGGGCAGTTCTCTTAGGGTGTGAACACCTCTGTATTTACCACCACAGACTCACATGATTTGCATATTCATGAGAAAGTGTATCATTCTTAGATAAAGACCTAGTCCAGCTGGAGAAGAAGGAGGTAGAGGACACCTGGGTCAGCCAGTCCTAATCCTCTCTATGCAAGTGCATCCCACTCCACTTCCCTGAGCCCTATACAGAGGCTGTGGATGAAACATCAGGGCCTCAGCTCTCCCTATAGTTAAGGCCTGCGACAATTGCTCCGCTTGTGCCAGGTTGTCAGATTGATTTACAAATGGTGTTTATGATGATTATGATGGTGATGGGAAATTTCAAAAACAACTAATTTTGAGAATTTACAGCCTCCTTTTGATACATATAGTTAACATCTGCCTTTCTACCAGGTTATATACTAAAAACTCACTCAAATGACAAAAAGTAAATATACTTCAGAAATATTTTCACATGATGATGATTGCAGCATCACCACAATAACTAAATTATGGTAATAAACTATGTTTCTGTCAAGAGTATTGCATCAAGAAAACATAATTATACAGAAGAACAGAAGCTTTTCATCAGAAAGGAATAAGGATCTTAAGTCACTTTTAGTAAATTGAATGCAACTGGAGATAAGTCTAATAATTAAGGCTTTCCGAGAATCACAGACGTTAAATGAAACTCTCAATAGTAGTTCTTAGGTACTGCACTCTTACACAGAATTATGTATGCAACTACAAAATGATGTATAAATGAAACAGTCTCCTGTAATAAAGTGAAAATTAGGAGGGGCAAGAAAGAGAAGGGTAGAGGTTATGGGGTAAATATTCACACTATACAAAATACACATAAGAAAATTCTAAACATATGTAAATTTGTTGTTTCTACTTCTCAGAATGATTTTATTCTTTGAAATTTTCATTCATAAATGAAATATATTATGATCATATCTATCCCTACTATTAATTATGTCCCTCTGATTTTCATTGAAACATCCCAGTAAGAATCTCTTCCAATATCCTGGCCTGTTTTGTTTCATTAACTAATAACACAGGGAGTCCAATTAGTGATATTTATGTACACATAGGTGGCATCATTCAATAGTATATAGAGAACATACAGAAATTTTTCAAAAATCATGATTATATATTCTTCATTAGTCATCAAATGCCAATAGACCTTCAGCTTAATGTGGGCCCTCAGGATTTCTTCCACATTCATATTGCAATGTTTATCTAAATAGTTATAATCGATTTAGTTATGACAACAGAGAAAACTTGTGCAAGATGTTTGTGTCCTCAGAAAACTTATGAAAATCAAGTCTTTTGTTGTAGCATTTGAGTCCAAGGGATCAAACTGATATGGCAAAATTTGCCAGTAGATGCTTTTATCTGCTCTCCTATTTCACAGGTTCTCATACTGTAACTTCGACTGGCTTGATTTATTCAGGACTTGTGCAAGTAGCTGTAGCTGATCTAAGGAGTTCATGTGTACAGTGACCATGTCAAATCCTGAAGATAACATTTCATGACTTGTTATATGTTATTTATATATAGAATACCCCATTTTCTATACCCCTTTTTCTAAAAATTAAGTAATTTATTTACTTTAGACCCTGATCTCAGCTTCCCCTCCCACTTCTCCTCCCAGTCAATCCCTCTCACCTCCTCTCCCTCTTCCCCCCTTCCCTTTTACCTCAGAGAAGGGGAGGCTTCCAATGGATATCAATCTGCCTTGGCGTATCAAGTTGCAGTAACACTAGGCACATCCTCTCCTAGTGAGGCTACACAAATTAGCCCCTTTAGGGAAAAGAGATCCAAAGGCAGGCAACAGAGAGAAAGACAGCCCCTGCTCCTCCTGTTATGGATCCAAAATGAAGACCAAGCTTCACATCTATTACAAATGTGTAGGGGGGCCTAGGTCCATCCTATGCATGCTGTGCAGTTGGTGGTTCAGTCTCTATGAGCCCCTATCAGCCAAGGTTATTGATTCTGTAGGGTCTTTTGTTGTTGTTGTTGTTGACTTTGACCTCTCTGGCTCGTTCAATCCTTCCTCCCCATCTTCCACAAGACTCCCCAATCTCCACCTAATGTTTGTCTGTGAGGTCTCTGCATACTTTTCCTTCAGTTGCTACATGAAAAATATCAAATGACAGTTATGCTGGACTCCTCTCTGCAGGTATAACAGAACATCATTGGAGTTGTTAAGGATGTGCTCTCGTGGCATGGGTCTCAGGTTGGGCCAATCACTGGTTGTCCATTCCCTCAACTGCTGTTGTTTTTATCCCTGAACATCTTGAAGCCATGAAAAATTGTGAGTTGAAGGTTTTGGTGCTACATTGGTGCCCCTGTCCCTCCATTGGAAGTCTTGCTTGGATCAATAGGTGGCTGTTTGAAGTTCCATATCCCCTATTACTAGGAGTCTCAGCTAGAGTCACCTGTATAGTTTCTATACTTTGCCTCTTACATTCTTTCCAATTCCCTTTTGTGATGGTCCTTGAGTTTGCTATGGGACATTTATACAGATGACTCTCCCTGTGGTTGAGTACTTAGACTTCCATTCTCAGTAATTTGATATACCAAATGCTTTAAACTACAAGCCTTATCTGCCTATCACCAGTTTGTCTAACACTTTCCTTAAATTCATTATTTTTGATAAAAATGCTCTAACAACAGGTCTATAAACACACAGCGTAATCTGAATACAAAATTATTCCATTAACAAAACACAAAGACATTCCCAAATGTAGGCAACTATAAACCGTTCATTATTTCTTGATACATTGTTATAGAAATAAAGTTGTAATTTTTTATTCTCTTTACTCCATAACACTCTTTCCTTTATTCTCAGTACCATTGCTTTATTTTGTCAGGCCACATGCATTCTATATACTCTATATTTTTGTTTTGTACTTACATTGAAAGACATTAGATTTCATATTACCTTTCTTATAATTCTCAAATTTGATTTATCCTACAGCAAACTCATTTCTCTATTTCCTAACACCATTTCATATTTGAAACATCCTGCATTGTGCCCACTGCAGTCCAGAGCTCCCCCCTCAGGCAGGTTTGTCATTGCTCCCACTAAAGTTGCACAGCCTGGCTTTAGCAGTAACATATCCCTGCAACTTCAATGTTCACAGAGCTCAGCTGCTGGGAGAAATGGATCTTGTTTATCTGGAGATGCTGATTAATGTTTCAGAGATTGAACTTAAGTTGTTTCTATGTTATCATCAATGATCCTTTCAAAATCAGCCCCTTTCCTGAAGGCAGGTGGATCCAGCTCTAGCAGTTCCAACTTGTAATAAGGTAACAAGGAGAGATCAAGGTATTTGTTGCCTTTATCAGGCTATGCCTAGGCCAGGACACCTGAGGACAGAAGGCCATAATCAGCCTTGACCTCAGAGGCATGTATCCATGTATGAATTCCAGGACTCTCAGATACAGAAGTCAAAAGAAAGAGGAGAAACCAATGTGGTACTCACAGAAATTTTTAAAATTCCAGAAAAAAAAATATTCACATTGAGAAGGAAGTAGAAATCAAGTGAATGTATGATGTGACTCAGTCTGTTTGCCATACTGCATTTGGGATGAGGACAGAGAGGAGATCTCCTTGACAAGGATCCTTATTGGTGAGTGATATGTGTGCTTAGAAAGGTTTATCTCTACCTGTCTACCTTTCCAAGTCCAAAGTCCTCTTATTCCTGGACAGGGCATGTGTTAATAAAGCTTTTCATGAGTTACATTTTCACGAATGAAGGATAGATTGTCCAAATGAGAGAAACCAACAGCACTATGTAGGAAAATGTATGCATGTGTGTTTAAATGCCTCAACTATGTTAATAGCAGCTCTATTAGTAATAGCCAGAAACTGGAAACAAACCAGATGTTCTTCAACAAAAGAATGGATTTTTAAAAATGTGGTACATTTACACAATGGAATATTACTCAGCTATCGGAAACAAGGAAATCGTGTAATTTGCAAACAAATGGATGGAACCAAAAAAAGCTCATTCTGAGTGAGATAACCCAGACCAAGAAAGATACAGATGATATATAGTCACTTATTCGTGGATATTAACCATGCAGCACAGAATAATCATACTAAAATCCACAGATCCAAACAGACAGGAACCTAGCAAAGCTATCCTATGAAAAACTGCACCAAGCAGCAAGTCATGGACCATGTTGCCTGTTAGTGGAGCATATTACCCTAACTGGGCTTCCATATCAGGCCCCAGTAGAAGAGTAAACTCTTAGCCCTCATGTGAGTGATGAACTAAGGGGGGGTTAATAAGTGCCCACCTCATTCGAGGAGAAGGAAAGGAGAAGAGGACAGAAATGGGAAAGGAGGGAACATGGGACCAGGAAGGGAGGAGGGTGGGGACTTTGATTTAGATATAACTTGAAAAAAATAAAAATTTAAAAATGTCTCAAGTATAGCTACACACATTAAAACAAAAACACACAGTGGTGAATACAAACTATTGATGTATATTTTGCTCTAAATCATGATCACTAATCAGATGGATCTCATACTGCAGGATACAAGGAGCTGGGACCAGTTGGATGCATGTCCTGTCTTACATAACTGGTCAGAAACAATGTGTTGTCTTGTGCATTGTCAGTTCACAGGGCAGCATCCTCAGGGCGTTAACATCTTATTATACAGGAACAGTTATTCCCACTATCCAGTGTGCTGAATAATAATCTTTACATTTCAGAATGTCTGCAATGCTGGGTAATGTCTATAAGGCTGAACTTCATATTCCAGTATGGGGGATGCTGATGTCTATCAAATGTTGTGATGGACAAGTTTGCATGCCAACTTAGTAGTATGGATTTAAATAAACATCCTCCTTTTATAATGTAATCCATTCACAAAAGTCAGAGCTCTGTGGAATCAAAAATAGATAATATGAGCTTATTATACTAAATTTAACTAATTTGAAGATCACAATACTTGCTGCTCTGGTGCAATGTCATGGAACTGTGTAGGCACTTTCCTTGAATACATGCACAGATGGATTTCTAGCATTTTCCCATTCTCTGTTTTCTCTGTGGACAATGTTTCCTTCTCCACTGGCTGGAACCTGTTTCCATTGATCATAAACTCCCAGAAGTTCCTTCTGTTCCTGTGCTATATTTTATGCTTCTAAGAATCACTTAAGGGCCTGAGCACCATTATCATCATTCCAGTCTCCACTGTAGAGAGCATTGTGTCTGAAAACTGGTTAATATCTCCTCCCTCTAGTTCACTCAAAGATTGATATATCATAGTATCCACAGAAACCATGTATATGAGATGCAGGAATATTCAGTTTAGAGATATTTTGGGAAATCTCTTGAGTGTCCACTCAGTAACTTACTTCAGAGGTAAATTACTGACAAACGCTGTACCCCTTTTGTCTGAGACCCTGAATCAGTATCTATAATTACTAAACAGTCCTCAGCGAAGCCCTGAGGATGACTGCCACACCCATTGTTCCAAGGACTGTAGCATATGGTCTTGTATCACTGTGGTCATGTTCTGTAACAGCCTGTGATGTGATTAAATACCAGGATATTGGGACTGGAAAAGACAATGAGAGGAACCATTTTCATCTACACATATCACTGAACTTCCCCTCATCTCATGAATTGAGTTAATGAAAAAAAAAAATGTTAAGAGTACTTAAATATAGCCAGGCAGTGGTAGGGCATGCATTTAATCCCAGAATTCAGGAGGTACAGTCAGGTGATCTCTGAGTTTTGAGGCTAATCTAGTCTACAGAGAAAGTTCCAGTACAATCAAGGTTATACAGAGAAATCTTCACTGGAAAAACAAAGCAAAACAAAAGAGCACTTTAACAGCAATGTTGGTCATGTCCTAGGAATTAAACTAGACGTTGATTTACTATGTAATCAAACACTTCTACTCCAAAGTATTGACCCAATTATGACAGACACCTGTGCTCACATTAACACTAACATGGGAACATGTGGAACAAGTTCACTAATTTCAAACTCCTGCTCTCTGAAATTTACGTGCAAGGAGACTATGAGATATCATTATGTAATGTGAGTTAATTCTTAGTCCTCTTGTTCCTTTTCCCAATACTTAACCACAATTATGACCCCAAGTCTTCAGGCTATTCTTCACTGTCTACTCAGACAAAAGGCAGTGTACTGTACCTTCAGAGTACTGACACACCTCAGATGTGGAGTATGACACAGTGCCTTGCACAGTAATAGATGTCAGAGTCCTCAGATTTCAGGATCTTGAACTCCATGTAGGCTGTGTTGGACATTGTGTCTGTACCCAGTGTGGCTCTGACATCACACTCCTGACTGTAGTTTGTGCTGCCAACACTTTAGAGGATACAACCAACCCACTAATGCCCAAGTGCAGACTTCTGCCATATCCAACTCATACAGGAAATAGAGAAGCTATTTGAGACAAGTCCTTAAAGGACTTTTTCTGAAGATACAGGACTCCTAAGCTCAGTCCCAGATTGCTGCAGCTGACCCTCGAATAGAACAGATGAGGTGACCATTCTGCTCCTACCAGAGACTAAAAGAGCTTTGAGGACTGCTTCTTTCCAACCAGTGATCAACAGGATTGTGGACAGTTTATGATAATAGCTGGGAACCCTTGGGAAATTTTCCCCTAAAACACTGCTCAGAATCCTGAGGCTCAAATATCCTTAACCTTTATTTGTAAGTCGTTAGTAAACCAGTATCATATCCAGTGGCAATAGGAATCCAATTTGGATTTGGTGACTTCAATATGGATTTTATTTAACAAATAACTTTTTCATTGCTGTAGCAAGGAGACCTTAGATGTCAACTGCACATGGTCTCTGAATGTAATGATGTTGGTCATGAAATCCACAGTGGCTGTTTGAATCCACTCAGTGAACAACTTCCTAATCTGCTTCTGCTGCCCTTTACTTCTATTTTTTTCCTTCAAGTTACATCTCAATCACAATCCCCTCCCTACTCCCCCTCCAGTACCACCGACCCACCCTCTTTCCCCTAATCCCCCCATCTGCTTCATTTTTTTTTAAGTTTAAGGTATATCTTCCCCCCCCCCAACAGCTTCCCTTTCAGTCCAACAAATGGCTCTTTCTTATAACAACAAATACAATATAAAACAACAAAAATAATTAAACTGCAATTATGAGAATTATAAGATGTAGTATACATTCCCAATGTCCAGTCCATACATATTTGGCAACTGACTTTAACATTCTGCTATGCAACCATCTCCATGAGTTTAAAGATCTATATCCATCCAACTCAGCTTCCATCCTAACTTGTATCACAATTTTACAAACATCTTCTTAGATCCAGACACCCTCTTAATTCCTAAACAACTCAAAATTTAACTATGGGACTCTAGCTATCTATTCTCAACCACCTCAGAGACCTGAGAGGGATAAATATATCTGATTATAGAGGAAGTGCAGGGCCAGGAGCTTCCAAAACTAAAAAATGACATAAAACTGGCTGCCTGGACAGTTCCCAAATTCTCTCCATTACAACAAATCAATCCTGTACAATTAAAAAAAAACATCTGGAGGTATCAGCATCCCAGATTTCAAGCTATATTATGGAGCAATAGTAATAAAAACAGCAATGGAATTGAATTGAAGACTCAGAAATGAACCCACACTGCTATGGTCACTTAATCTTCAACAAAGAAGCCAAAACCATACAACGGTAAAAGGACGGCATCTTCAACAAATGGTGCTGTTAACTGGATGTAGACATGTAAAAGAACGAAATTAGACCATCCTTATTACCTTGCACAAAACTTAAATCCAAGTGGATCAAAGAAAGTCCTTAACATAAAACTGGACACACTAAGCCCTTTACTTCTTATAGAATTTGTGGAAGTACAGTGCCCCCTGCTGGTTCTGAGAAGCTGCTTGTATAAGTTCTCACACACTGACCCCTCACTATGACTCTTGTTTCTCTTCTTTGTGATGTATCTGGTAATGCTGAGTAGATACTTCGATGATGGCAAACTGTGCTTCAGATGTTGTCTCCATGAACACAGTCCTTGCTCTAGGGGCTGTTAGATCTAGCTATAGCAGTGACCACTGATGAAGGAGTGAGTTACCAGAGCAAGAGATGGACCAAATCAACAAGTACTCCAGAAGGCAATTTCCCCACTCCTGCAGCGGCAGTTGGAACAGAAAACTTACCACATGAGGGAGAGAAACAAATGTTATACTCACATGTGAGTTCCCACCTACAGAAAAAAAAAAATTCACATTTGAGAAGTAACCAGAATTCAGGAAAATTTGGACTGTGATTCACTTTGTTTGCTAATTTAGTATTTGTATAATTTGTGTGCTGTATGTTTACGTGTAAAGACATTAAATGGATGGGGTTCTCCCTTTGCCATGGATCTTCCTTGTTGCAAATGCTGGTTGCGTCCTGAGGTAGCTCTCTGTTCTCTTTAGATAGAGCTTCCCCAGGCTCAGCATCTTCTTGTTCATGGCAGGTCGTGGCTGATGATCTTCAGTGACTTGGAAGTATTTGCTATGAGTTTAGTGAATAATGACAGCTGTGGAGATGAACAACCCATTACAAGCTCCAAGGAGTTAGTGGAGCCAATACCAGTGTATGCGATGTATGTGTCGTCCCTGCACAAGAATGCATGTGAACTGTAGGCACACATGTTAACCCCTCATAACATGCTGCAGATCAGTGTGCAGAAGCATCCTTTGGGATGTAAGCAGCATGATCATGAGTCAGTGCTTTCACATTAGTGCCTGTATGTCCTGGAAGGCATGTATGCTGTCTACCATACCACCATGCTGCATTGCTGAAAGAGACTGTTGATTCTTACCTAAGAAAGCTCAGATTCTCCCCTTGTTGAAGAGAGGCAGTTACAGCAAGATGGGTCTTTCCTATAGGATCAAGATGATACAGGTGCCCTTCCAAATAAATTATCAATTAAAATAATTTCTTCCAGCATGACTAAAGGCCATTCTTATTTGGGTGATTCCTCAGTTGAACTTCCACTTCCCAGTTTGTTGTTTTCAGCAGAACCCCAAGTGTTCAATTTTACCAATGAGGACTTGGGAACCAGATGCTGGGGTAAAAATCTACTGGCCCATAGAAGCAGAGAAAGCACCCAGCTGACCTTCCTTCTCAACTGATGTCCCAAAAGGAAAAAAAAACCCAGTTCTCCTTCTCCACACTGTCTCCAAAACCCTTCCAGCTAAATGTCCGTCCTTTCTACTTCTCACGCATCCCTCTATCCATCCTCCTGACTTCCTCTCACTCTCTATAGTTTTTGTCCATGTTCCGTCCCTGACAACTCTTTGCTTGCTCTGTCTGTACACATATGGTTGACTTTATTTAATCCTGTTTACAATAAACAGAAAGGACTTTGATTGAAGGTGTGTTCTAGAGCAGAGCCACACAATGAGTATAAAGAGATTTTTTCCAGTACACAATTTGAAGATTGTCAGTGTGATCAAATATCCTGCAAGATTTACCACATTTTGTCTAAATAATATTATTTCTCTAACATCAATAATCTACCTACCATCTGATAAGAATAACATTCATAATGTAAAGTCCATTTGTATTTGTCAAACTTGGAGCAAGTACTTTACTATCTATTTTATCTTGGTGAGTTGAAAGTTCTGTAACTAAATCACTTCCTATCATAACTCGCGTTTTCAACCTAAAAACACCTACTTAAAACATTTCCTTAAAATCTAAACTACTTAAGCTAAATCATCAGACTATAAGTCTCTATACTTCAACACCATCAGAGATCTAAGAAGGATCAATGCTACCTGAGAAAAGTGCAGAGCAAGAAGCCTCCAAAACTATAGAAATGACAGAGACTGGTGGCTACCTGAACAATTATCAAAGATTCCTCTGCAACATTGGAGCACCAATCTCTTCAGCTTATAGGCCAAGATATATAACATAGTTTTCTGTGATGGAAATAACACATTCATTCTGGAATTATGAAGGACTTGCCTGCCGGAACTTTTCCTGGCAGAGTTTGGCAGTTGAATTTCTGTACATTCTGCTTGTCCACAGCTTGGACAGCATACTATCAGCAGAAGAGGCAAAGGCAGCTTTTTGGGTGATAGCCACCCCATAGCTAGTTTTGCCACATTTTAAGCAAACTCCATATGGACTTCTTCAATGTCCATCATCTTCTTTGAATTAGAATCGGGGTTCTACCAGTAGCAGACATGTCTCATTTGGATACCAATTTTTGAAGAAATAGCTAATGAGGTGGTCTGTGAGGCTGGTTCACCTGGAATACTTGTTGTCTTGTCCCTTTTCTCTATAAACATATAAACATTTAACGGTAATATATATTTCTGCATTGACACATGTATGGAATGTGTGTTTTAATAATAAAAGCCTTTTATTACTAAAACGTTTTTAATGCCACATTCTGTAGATATCAGGTTTTTGAAAACTACCTATCTGTCTCAGTATATTTTAATAGGCAAGTAGTGCTTATTTCTGGCTATGTACTATCTGAATAATTTAGAAAACATTTACAGGATGCTAAACAAAATTATTCCTATGATTAACTAAACTACTATATAACAAGACCACAATTTTGATTGACAAAACTTGCATTTCTTAATTATCTTAAACAGTTCTTAATAGTAGGTTTCAAAGGGACTACAACTTCACATTGAAATTTTAAATGTATTGAATAGGTACAATATATTAAACAAGATTTGAAACATATATACAGTGCATCATAAAAATATATAACCTTAAATTTGTATCAATATAAAAAATAAATACCAATGTATCTATATATAATCTTATTTTTATATCAATATACAAAGATCTATATCAAGGTAAGATTTTTGGCTTTATAATACTTTCTAGTGTAAAAGTAGATTCAGTAATCTGTCCTTTAGTCTTATATCTTATATTCCCCAATTTTTGTTCTTCACCACTCGCCCCCCTTTCCCCATAACACTAGATAGGAGAGAAAAGGGACTAGAGGAAAGAAAAAAGAGATGGTAGAAATCCCTGATTCCAACCTCCTTTAACTTATCTCCTCCATGATCAAGACAATTAACAAATTGTAACCATCATCCCTAAAAAGATGACAAACATCCACCATCTATCACATTCTCATCAATGTTTAAAAGTTCAAAGTCTCTTCTGAGATTCTTAATCTTCTGCAATATATTAACTGTAATCCCAAAAAATATAAATCAAAAAGCATACCATATACTTATGCATCACAGAATATATATTACTATTCAAAAACATCATAGTGATGAAATACTGGTCTAAAACAAGACCAAAAACCAGCCAGGCAAACTCCAAACTCTGCATCTCCATGTGTGGTGTCCAGCTCCTTTCAGCTTTCTTGACTTCAACACAATTAATTCTTATGTGTTGGTTCCATACCCTGATAACAGCTTTTCTCTGCGTGTATCCCATGGCTGTAGCATTTCTTATAAAGGAAACTTCATGGCTTCTTGTTTCAATGTCTGGAAACCACATATGATCTTCTGGGCTCCTTCAAAGGGCTTGTGTCAATTCTCTAGTTCTGCCCTCTGCAGCACTTTAGGTTCTGGCTGACTTGACTCCACTCCATTGCTGCTGCTGTTCTTGGTAGTCATCATATGGTACCGGCATCTCCAATAAGCTGAGGTTGTCTACTGAAAGGAGGCTACACTTTCACCAATAGCCTCTCATAGACTCTCCTCGTGGTTCCAAGCCTCAACTTCTTTCTTTGAAAACTTCAGTCCTAGGCCATCAATTTCCCTTGAGGCTGTACTTTCAAAATTATATTTTTCACCAATTTACAAGAATTATACTTGTGTGGCAGTGCACTATGATATAAATATCTCCTATATTCTGAGAGAATCAAACTGTTACTGAACACAGCCAGAGTTAACAATATGCCTTGAGGTAACTTAAGACTTAACACTACAAGGGAAGCTTTAATTTGTCCTGATGTTTTTTATTTGGATGTTATTGGACAAAGGCATATTGTAGTTTCTTCCCAGTTACTCCAACAAATATTCCATTCTCAGAATCTAGAGATATTTTTCTCATAATGCATTATCCAACTTTTCCCTTTTTTATTTTCTTATGGAGTATGAGACATGCCAATGGAGATGGTCACTGGTGAAGAGATTGTCAAGGCATGGTGTACTGTAGGAGAACCTTAAATCAGCACCACTCTATTTGATGATGTCCTTTAGAAAAATTAGCAAAGGCACTATACCAGAGTAAGGAAGAAGCAGGCAAATTGATGCTTAGAATGATTATTTCTAACCGAGACTATAGATTAATCTTCTCTGTTATCTCAGTCCCAGGGCAGCTTCCTGCTCCTCCAGGGTTTCTGACACACTCAGGATGTGGTTGCACTGTGTCTCCCACAGTAATAGACCACAGAGTCCTCAGATGTCAGGCTGCTGAGCTCCATGTAGGCTGTACTGGAGGATGTGTCTGCAGTCAGTGTGGCCTTGCCCTGGAACTTCTGATTGTAGTTAGTACTACTACAGGATAAATCTGCCCAATCCACTCCAGGCCCTGTCCAGGCCTCTTCTTAACCCAGTTCATCCAGTAGGTAGTGAAGGTGTAGCCAGAAGCCTTGCAGGACAACTTCACTGAGGCCCCAGGCCTCACCAGCTCAGCCCCAGACTGCTCCAGTTTGACCTGGGAGTGGACACCTGTGGAGAGAAAGGCAGAGTGGATGTCATTGTCACCTGAGTGTATGGTCTTTCCTCAAACCTGAAACTTGAGATCACCTTACCGGTAGCTGCTGCCAATAGGAAGAGGATCCAGCTCCATCCCATGGTGAGGGCCAGAGCGTTCAGTGACTATGGAGAGGACACTGGTCATATGTAGTTGTGGGGTGTGGACATCCCTGTATGTAACAACCATACACTCATGTGATTTGCATATTCATTGGCAGTGTACTTCTTAGATAAGGACCTAGTCCAGCTGGAGAAGGAGGTAGAGGACACCTGGGTCAGGCAGCAGGATGCTGAGGTCTAGGTCCTAATCCTCTCTGAGGAAATGCATCCCACTCCCCTTCCCTGAGAGCTCTGCAGATGCTGTGGATGTCACATCAGGGCCTCAGCTCTCAGTAGTTTTCAGGCCTGAGACAGTTGTTCTACTTATGACAAGATCATCAGATTGATTTACAGATGGTAGTTGTGATGATAATGGTGACTGGAAATTTCATAACCTGCTAAGTTATGAGAATTTACACCCTCTTTCAGACACATAAAGTTAATGCTTTCCTTTTCAACCGGCCACATACAAAAAACTGACTGAAATGACAAAAAGGGAACAACATACCTCAGAAATATTAACTCACCAAACTTCATTGCTGCACTATTTATAATAACTGAATCATGGAAATAAAATACATATCTGTCAGCAGATAATTGCATCAGGAAGACATGATTATATATGCAACACAACAGAAATACTTCATTTAAAGAATAAGGAAATTATATCACATTTAAGAAAAGTAATACAACTGTAGATAACTTTATTAATGAAGACATCTCAGATGTGCAGACATTATATGAGTCTCTCATTAGTAGCTCTTAGATATTACATTGTTACATACAATTATTTATGTCTATATGTTGTAACTGAAGTTTTTAATTATTATTTAACAATTATCTATTTATTACTATATTCATTTATAACAAATACCAACAATTTCTTAACTATTGATCCTACAAATTCCTACAATACCTTTAACCTAACTACTAATCCTATTGACAATTATTTTTCTAACCTTTTAGAAGGATACAGTCTCTGGGGCAGGTCCTCAGTTGTCAGGAACACAGTCTTTGTTGTAGATTCTTTAATGCACTTAGCAGTCCTTTTTCTGGATCTCTCATATGTAGATTCGTCAGGGTAAGTTAGTTACTGCAGTCTCACCTTAAATAAAGCTTGATGCTTTCTTCTCTCTGGGAGACCCCAGCCCCTTCGCATCAGCAACTCTGCCACTCTACCTCAGAGTCCTTAAAGCCAGGCACAATTTCCTTTAGGCCACTGTTCGGACAGATCAAACCCCTCTAGGCAAAAGCTGAGCCACAGGGTTTAGTCCTTGGCCTTTTGGTGTCTTGCTCAGGCTTTCTTTGCTCACCAGCTTCTTTCTGCCTCAGGGAGATCTGGCCATCAAATGATGGCCAGCACTTTTTTCAGCAGGATTCTCGGAGCTCTCGTCAGGGGCCTCTTCTCTTTCATGGGACTCCATGCACTGTCCTTAAGTAGGCGGAACTCTGTTTCAGCTTAATTTGGGCTCCACCCATTTAGCAGCTGAAAACAATGTCAGGCCAGATACTTTGTTTCTTTAAGTCCAATAAGTCTTTCCTGTTTTTCTGACAACCTTGTTTTGTCAGTCAATTAAGTCTTTCCTGTTTTTCTGACTTCAACCTTGTTTTTCAGTCCATTAAGTCTCCTGTTTGTTTTCTGTTTTTAGTCTACACATTGATAATGATCTTCATGCCCGGAATTAAGAGACAGTATCAGAAACCCCTATATATTTTCTAAATCTAATTTAATTTATTTAACTCCCTACAATACATTATGATGTGTAAATGAAAGTTTCTATCATAATGAAGGGAAAGATAGGAGAATCAAGAAACAGAAGAGTAGAGTTTATATAAAGTGTACAACATAGGTTTACATAAAAATTCTAACCATAGGTAAAATTTTTATCTCTATTTTTCAGGATCATTTGGCTTTTTCTTTGAAACTTTCAATTATATATGAAATATATTATGATCATACCTACTTCACTATATTTCTCTGACTCCTCTTGGGACCTTCCAATAACTGTCTCTCCCAACTTCCTGACCTCTTTGGTTTCATTAACTAATAACTCTGTGAGTCTGATCAGTGCTATATGTACATAGATGAGGCATTCACTAGTACATAAGGAACATCTGGAAACCTTCCAAAGAAAAGGGATTATATTTTCCTCAGCAGTAATCAAATCCTTATGAAATATGATTTCTAAACCTTCCAAACCTTAGTGTGAGGCCTAAGGAGTCCCTCCCCATCAAGTTCTAATAGTTTTTTAAAAGTTGCTACACTTTGTTTAGTGGTGAGAGCAGGGCAGAAATGCACCAAGGGCATGTAAGAATCATGAAAGACAGCTTATGAAATTCAATTCTCACTTCTATAAAGCAGATCCAAGCAATCAAAATAATATGTCTAAGCTTACAGGTACACACCTTTCCCTGCTCAGCTATTTCACAGGCTCTCATGCTGTGAGGCTGACTGGCTTGAGTTGCTCAGGTCTTGTGCTGGTAACTGTAGCTTCTGAGAGTTCATGTGGCAATGGCCGTGTCAATCATTACATAGCATTTCATGTCTACCCACTTCACATTCTGAATCTCACATTCTTTCCATTTCTTCTTTTGTGATAGTCCTTGATTTTTGTTTAGGAACTGGAAATAAATGACTCCTCAGGAGCTGAGCACTCCTAACTTCATTCTCAGCACTTCGATCAGTCATATGCCTCAGCCTTAAACCTCTTTAACTCCCAACCTCAGGTAATACTTTGAAGAATTTAGAAAAGATAGAACTTAAAGTCTAGCCACGTGGTAAGATCTGATATTCATACAGCAAAGGTATTGCAAGAATTCTTTCTTTCTTTCCACATCATCTCTCTCTCTCTCTCTCTCTGCCTCTCTCTCTGTCTCTCTCTCTCTCATTAGAAAGGCATCTAAGAATAATAATAAAGTCAAAGATGATGAAAAACAAAACAGGAATAGGCCATAAAAAAAGCAAAAGCACCAAAGGAAAAAACATAAGAAACACATAGACACACATTTGAACAAGGAAAAATCTCATTAAAACACAAAACAGGAAACCATAGTATATATACAAAAGACATGAAAGGAATGGAGGAAAAGGACCAGTAAAGACATTATGAAACAAAGAACCTCCCAAAATGCATTGAGTTCATTTTGCATTGTCCATCTACTACAGGGCATGGGCCTACCATCAAGAGCTGTTTGTATATCCGGTGAGACTCCATTGGAAAAAAACTATTTTTTCCTCTTTGAGAGGTTATCAATAGGAGCTAGCTTCAGGAAAGAGATGGAAGTTTGTGTCCACAATGTCCTCTCAGCTTTGAGATGCCATCTGGCTTAGACCTCTAAAGACTCTGTGCATGCCACAGCCTCTGCCATTTCATATTTACATTCAATCCTCTTGTATGTGAAAGGCCTTGTCTCTTTACTGCTCTGCATTCGCTTTGGAAACATTTTTCAACCATGTTTTCTGCACGTTGTTCTGAGAAGGAGGAGGAGCATTTGATGGAGCTATCTCATTTGGAACTGAGTTTTCCAAGGTCTATCACTCTGTACATTCTCCAGCTGTGGATCTCTGTATTTATTCTCATTTATTACCTTAGGGAGCTTCTCTCATGATGGCTGAGCAAGACCCTAATTAACAAGTGCAGCAGAATGTCATGAGGAATCACTGTATTGCTATGTTCCCTTGGCAGAGCAGTAATATTCAGTTTTCCTCTTGGTCGATGGATGGCCTAGGACATCCATCCCTCCCCAGTAATTCTTTATTCTATATCTAATCTTTGTGGATATAAAAACTGATGCCTGCATATGGAATACTTAACAGCAAACATCCACATTTGAATAAGTAGATACATGTTTGTCTCTTGTTGTCTGGGTTATTCCACTTGGGGTGATTTTTTTATAGCCTTATATTCATTTACTGACAAATTCCATATTTTTATCAGCTGTGTAATATTCTGTTGTATAAATATATGAAATTTCCTTTTCTTTTTCCCTTTTATTAAAAATAGATTATGTTTTCTCATATGACATACCACTGTAACAGCTTCTCCTCCCTCTACTACTCCCAGGTGCTTCCTTCCACACCATCCAGATCCTTTCCCTTTAAGACTCTCATTAGAAATGAAAAGCTTCCTAAAAGGTAAAAACAAACTTAGAAAAATAAAATATAAAAAAACTAAAACAGAAACTATCACATGTTGTTGGAAAAGGCAAATCAATAAAACGAGAAAAGATCCAAGAGAAGTAACATGGATGAAAGACTCACATGTTTATACACTCAGGAGTCCCATAAAAATAAATCTTAACAATACTGAGACCAAAGCAGTCTTTACACAGAGAGACCTTGGAGCACAGCTCTAAATGGTATGCCTCCACCAAATCCTACACTCAGAACTCAGGGAAACCCACCGAAGATGTGGCTGAAAGAGTATAAGAACCAAAGGGGATGGGGGACACCTGGAGAGCAAGGCCCTTTAAATCAACCAAGCAAAGGTTGTGTGAACTCGAGGAGAGTGAAGCAGCAAGCACAGGACAGACACTAGTCTGCACCTATTCCAAATGTATATTATTGCTTCCAGTTCAGTGCCACAATTTTATCAATTTATTTCCTTTGACTGACCTCTAGGCTGCTTCCTATTTTAGTATTATCAAAAAAGCAGGAATGAATGAATATGATTGAACGAATGTCTCTAGTAGAATGTAGAGTCCTTTGGGAATATGCTCAAGAGGGGTATAGCTGGGTACTGAGGTTGATCTACGCCCAGCTTCCAGTATAACAGCCAGTGGATGCACACAGTGGGGAGCTTTGCTGTGACTGTGAGAGATGATGTCCTGTCAGTGTGTGTCCCTGTTCTGTAAACCCTTGAGACTGAAGGTCACGGTACAGAGACTGGGAAGGAAGTAAACTTGAGACCAGAGAACTACACATAATCTCAAACACATTGTCACTGTGTACAAACATTGGGCCAATAAATTAGTTTTATGAAAAGTGATTTAATAATACATTTTATTAACTGACAATAATTACATTTATGTGTCGGTGTATTATGATACAAATATCACTTATATTCTAAGAGGCTGGAATTCCTGCTGGACAACACACCAGAGTTTCAAATACACACTCATGTCACTTAAGACAGGATAGAAGTTTTTACTTAGTCAGATGGTATTTATGTGTTTTTAATGGTAAAATTTGTATTATAATTTATTCATAGCAATTCCAATAAACTCCCATTCTCTTGGAACACAGTCATATTTTTGTCACTATGCATTATCACAGTGGTTCCTTTTGTATTACTTTATTAACAAAGAAACATTCCAATGGAGGTGGTCACTGGGGAAGACATTGTCAAAGTATGTGCTTTCGGGGTGAACACAATTAGGAACTTTATTCACAGTTGTAATGTGAAACATTGACAAAGACCATGCAGTACTGTCAGGAGGCAGCAGGCAAAGGGACAGATTATATACGAGCAAGACTTCAGGCTAATCTTCTCTGCCATCTCAGTCCCAGGGCAGCTTCCTGCTGCTCCAGGGTTTCTGACACACTCAGGATGTGGTCAGAGCACTGTGAGTCTTTTGCACAGTAATAGACCACAGAGTCTTCAGATGTCAGGCTGCGGAGCTCCATGTAGGCTGTGCTGGAGGATGTGTCTACAGTCAGTGTGGCCTTGCCTTGGAACTTCTGATTGTAGTTAGTATTACCACCTCCACCGTAAATCCATGAAATCCACTCCATCCCCTGTCCAGGCCTCTGTTTCACCCAGTGCATCCAGTACCTGGTGAAGGTGTGGCCAGAAGCCTTGCAGGACACCTTCACTGAGGCCCCAGGCCTCACCAGCTGAGCTGGTGACTGTTGCAGCTGGACCTGGGAGTGAACACCTCTGGAGAGAAAGGCAGAATGGATGTCATTATCACCTGAGTGTACGATGCCTCCTCAAGTCTAGAATTGGGAGCCCCTTACCTGTAGCACCTGCCACCAGGAAGAGGGTGATCCAACTCCATCCCATGGTAAGATCTTGTGTACCCACCAACTGTATAGAGGACAATTGATCATATGTTGTTATGGGATGTGGACATCCCTGTATTTACCACCACAGAATCACATGATTTGCATATTCATGACAGTGTACTTCTTAGATAAGGACCTAGTCCAGCTGGAGAAGAAGTAGGTAGAGGACACCTGGGTCAGCCAGCAGGATGCTGAGGTCCAAGTCCTACTCTTCTCTGAGGACCTGCACCCCTCTCCCCTCCCCTGAGCCCTGTTCACATGCTATGGATGAAAACACCAGGGTCTAAGCTCTCAATAGACTTCAGGCCTTACAGAAGGGGATTGATATAGTCATGGTGATTGGAAATCTCAAAACGATATTATGAGAATTTAGAGCCTCCAAAAAAATGAAAGAAAGAAAAAGAAAAGAAATCTGACCAAATCATCTAATTGGAACATAACTCAGAAACATGAACACATCAAAGTCTATTGCAGCACTATGTACAATAATGAGTTCATGGAAATACAACACACATCTGTCAGCACAAGAGTGCATAAGTACGACATGATTTTACAGCACAACAGAACTCTCTCATCTGAAAGAGTAAGGAAATTACATAACGTTTAGGAAAATCAATGCAGCTGCACATAACTGTGTTAATGGGGACCTGCAGCCTTGATCACAGAAGCTTCTGTGTGCTGTGTGTAGTGACTGATGCAGACATTCATGACTGGACAAAGTGCTGAGAAAGAGATTGACAGAGTTCTCACCACAGATGAGTCATCGATGTCAACCTCCCTGAGAAGCTCAAGGACCATCACAAAACATGGATTGGAAACAATGTAAGATCCAGAATATTCAGTGAATAGACTATCACTGATAGTGAAACACTATTGCAGGACATGCCATGGACATTGTACACATGAACTCTCAGCAGCTATACTTACCAGCACAGCACTTGAGCAAATCAAGCCAGGAGAAGTTACACCACCAGAACTTATGAATTAGTTGAGCAGCTAAAAGTGTCTACTTGTAAGCTTAGCAATATCATTCTAATTACTTGGATCCAGATGGTAGAATGTGGGAATTGAATTTCATAAGTTGTCCTCTGAGGTTAACCCATCCACGCTGGTGCATGTGTGCCATGTTCTCATCTCTAAACACAGAGTTGCAATATTTTTCAAATATTATAACCTAATGGATAGACACACCTGAGGGCCCACACCAAGCTTTGGGTCTACTGAAATTTGATGATTGATGAGGAAAACATAACCCAATTTCTTTGGAAGGTTTCTAGATGTTCCTTATGTTCTAGTGAATGACACACCTAGTGTATATAGACAGCACTGATTGGACTCAATGTGCTACTAATTAATAAAACAAAAGAGGTCACAAAGTTGGGAAAGAGACTTATTGAATGGTCCCAAGGGAGCCATAGGGACACAGTGGGGGAAGATGTGATCATAATATATTTCGTACAAGAATGAAAGTTTGAAAGAATAAGCAAAATCATTCTGAAAAATAAAAATAAAAACTTGGAATAGCTCTGCCTCAGGACCCAGCCATACCACTTCTGGGTATACACCCAAATGCCTCTTCACGGAATCATAAGGAAGTTTCCTCATCTATGTTTATAGCAGCCTTATTTGTAATAGCTAGAAACTGGAAACAATCCAGATGTCCCTCAACCGAAGAATGGGTTAAAAAGCTGCGGTACATCTACACAATGGAATATTATTCAGCTATCAGGAACAATGAAATTATGCAATTTGCAGCCAAATTGATGGAACTAGAAAAGCTCATCCTGAGTGAACTAACCCAGACTCAGAAGGACACATATGGTATCTATTCACTTATAGTAGGATTTTAGCTGTATAGTAGAAAGTATCGATACTACAACTAACACACCAAAGGGAACTTGGACATAGACTTCTTACTTTTAATTTTTATTTTTTATTTATTTTTTTATATATTAGTTATATTTTTCTATTTTTTAGTCTTTTTTATCTATTGTATGCTTATTGGTTTGTTTCTTTAGTAGTTCTCTCTCCCAGGCAACGAGACACTTTTCACTGATGGTACTGCTTCGGAGATCCCCAATGAATGAAGAGGCTCTTGGCCCTCATACGACCTCTCAACTGAGATGAGGGACTGTTATATAAGGACACCCCACCCCAGAGAAATGGGATGGAAGGGTTAGGAGGTAAAGAAAAAAATGAAATGTGATGTTTCGGCATTTTACTACTAATTGTCATAAGCTGTTTAGGATAATTAAGAAATGCAAACTAATGGTTATGCAAGCTTGTCATTCAGTTAGGTACTATGACAGCCTATTATAGTTACTTTCTAAGCTAATCAGAAATAAACCGGCAAGAGACAAGCAACATCTGCTTAGCCTAATATAAGAGATAGATAGGGCCTCTTCAAAAACCTCAAGAGATCTGCAGAATATGGCATTCAAAGATGTTTTCGTAACTTTAGATTTTTTTATATCAAGACATATCAACTCCTGACAGCACCCCCATTCTCCTCCAAGTAGAAGATGAGCATCAAAGAATCTCCAGTGGGAGATGATTGAATTAGTCGCAAGCCTATCTCTTGGTAGGAAAAGCCCCTTGCTCCAACTGTAAACAGAATGCTGTCCAAAGAGGACAAAACATGGAAGCAGGTAAGTCGACAGCCTAGCTCTGCCAACACAGGGTAGGTAAGTCCTTCATAACCCCTGCTCCACAATCAATGTCTGTCAGAGAAACGGGGCCAAATGACTGAAGATTGATGCTGTAATGTATGGAGAGAAAATGGGAACTGCCCAGGCAGCCACAGGTATGTCATTTCTTAGTTTGGGAAGCTGCGGGCCCTGTACTTCCTATAAAATCAGATATATTTATCCCTCTCACGTCTCTGAGGTGGTTGAAGAACAGATAGCTAGAGTCTCATAATTTAATTTTGAGTTGTTTAGGAGTCAAGAGAGTGTTATAGATCTAAGAAGATACTTTTAAAATTGTGTTGCAAGTTAGTATGAATGTTGAGTCAGATATAGACCTTTAAACTCATGGAGATGTTTAGATAGTAGAATGTTAAAGTCAGGTACCAAATACATATGGACTGGACATTGGGAATGTATGCTAAGCCATATAACCCTCATAACTGTGGCCTAATTACCTCTGTTGTTTTGTATTGTATTTATTATTATAAGAGAAAGAGCCATTTGTTGGACTGAAAGGGGAAACTGTAGGGGAAAATAAGATATACCTTAAACTTAAAAGGAAAAAAAAAGGGAAGAGGATGGGGGGTTGAGGGTGGGAGGGTGGGACTGGAGGGGGAATTGGGAGGGGACTGCAATTGAGATGTAACTTGAAGAAATAAAAAATAAAGGAAAAAAACATATTTTAAGTTTTCTATTTCCTTATGCAAGGTTAGCAAAACCAGACATATTCGTATTACACCGAATGCCTTGTAAATGTCTTTTCACTTTAGCCCAATCATACAAGGTGTCCTTATATTTCATATAAGTAACACAGTCCATTGGTAAGTTGCATGACAGTCTAAATAATTTCTGACTTTAAATCCTTGCACTTCATCCCCAATGAATTGTACAATATCATAAAGAGCATCAATCCTCTGCTCATTCTTTTATCTATGTCCTCCTGTGTGCCTAAAGCCATTGTAACATTTTGCATTAAGGAGTTAACATAAGCAGCAGCTTGAACTTCCAGGGTTAAACTATAGCAGCAGTAGTAGCTGTAGCAATCAAAGTAATTTAAGCTGAAATTCTAGCAATAATCAACCCTACCATGTGTTTACTTCTAGCTAAAGCTGTTTCTAATTCTTCTAATATTTGCAAATCTTTATTTGAATACCATTGATCAGTTACATTCACAAGTGTCCTGATAAAAGGAGGTTGATGTAATACAACCACAGATATTCCACATTTGACAGCAGAGACACAATTAGAAATATAACAATCATAACAAGTAACATTAAATTCTTCTGCATATAACAGTGAATTTAGCATTTCCAATATGAGAATGTAACACAAGCAGAAACATTTTTATGCGACCTTGACCCAGAAAGTGACCTTTACTCTGCATCATGGCTGTCTACACCAAACATGTTCTCTTCCAAAGATGTCACCGACTTCCATAGATGTCTCTGAGAATGTCCAGACTGAGTTATCCATAAACCTACAGCCAGTTCTTTTTTGGCCTATGTTATATTGGTTTACATCCCAACTTACAATTTTCTCATCATAGCCCGTCACATTAAATAGCACGGGAGGATCATTATAACATGTTCTCCAACTAATGGATCTGTCGAAAGCCTTTTGCAAAGTTTCTACTTCTTCCGTACAATGTACATTGTCTGTACATCAGAGGTGACTTAGTGTCCAGGCTTTGTCAGAGGCATACTCATTGTAATACTCTGTGTAACTGTTGGAGATACCTTCCTTGTCCAGGTCCAAGAAAAAACAGGCACACAACCGTCTATCCAAGTTCTTCTCGTAAAGCAAATTAGTATGCCTTGTCCCATGCCAGCATAGTTTATCTGGGCCTGAGTTGGTAATAGTTCTGACCACGGTTGTCCCAATATGTATGTCATTAGCAGATACAAGCACCTCAGGTTCATTCCACACTGTAGGATGAAGAAATGGAGGATAAGGAACACAGGTCCAATACACTTTTCCTGTCATCATCTGCATCACAAACATCAGCATCAGCCACTGCATGATGCTCTTGTTCAGCAAACTGCATTTTCAACATCCTGTGGAAAAACACATACATGACCTCGTCCCCAAATTAATACAGGATAGGGCCCTTGCCATGAACCAGTTAAAGGATCCTTCCATCTTACTAATGCAAAATTATCCTTAGTTTGAGGATGCCAAAATCTTTCAGCAGTATATTTACCAGCTGCATCCAAGATCAAGAAACTTAAAATAAAAAGAGTATGGGAAAGATAATCATTTGGAGTCAGGGGACATAACTCCCCCTTTTTTATTTTTTGAAGTTGATTCTTAAGTGCACCACGTGCTCTTTCTACAATACCCTGTCCATGTGGATTGTAAGGTATACCAGTCTTATGCCCAATGTTATATTGCTGACAAAAAAAGAGAAAGATTTACTAGTATATCCTGTACCATTATCAGTTTTAATAATTTTAGGAATGCCCAATATGAAAAGCACTTCAGGCAGTGACTAAAAACATGTTTTTTGGCTTCTCTCCTTAATGCAGGAGTAATAACAAATCCTGAAAAAGTATCAATAGTATCATGCACCAATTTTAACTGGACAGTCCCAAATTTCTCTCAATGCACTGGAGCATCTATCTTCAGCCTCTTGGCCCAGTATCTCTGACAGACATTAATTGTAAAGCAGAAATTATGAAAGACTTGCCCACCCTGTCTTGGTAGAGCTAGGCTGTCGACTTACATGCTTCCAAGTTTTGTCCTTTTCGGAGAGCATTCGGAGAGAAATCTACAGCTGAAGCAAGGGATTTCTTTTGCCCAGTGACAAGCTTGCCACTAATGCAGCCATCTCCAAATGGAGATTCTTTGATGCTAATCTACTTGAGTAGAATAGGGGGTGCTGTCAGGAGCTGACATGTCTCAATATCAAAAAATCTTAAGTTAAGAAACTTTCTTTGAATGCCATATTCTACAGATCTTTTGAGGTTTTTGAAAACCACCTATCTATCTCCATATATTGGATAAGCCAATGTTGTTGGTCTCTTAGCAACTTGATTTCTGATTAACTTAGAAAACATCTGTGATACACTATGCTAGTACCTAACCAAATGACATGTTTGAATGACTATTAGTTTGCATTTCTTAATTATCCTAAACAGTTTGTGACAGTTGCCCTCAAAGGCCAAAACTTCACATTGCATTTTAAGCATTACATAAGTACAAAACCTTAAAAAGAGTTAACCTTAATTTTGTATCAATATACTAAGATTAATACTGATGTAGCGAAATATAATCTTAATTTTGTATCAATATACAAAGATAAAAGAACCTATTCAACAACCTATTCTTTTCCTCTATCATTCCTATATTATGTCTACATACCATTTCTTTTCAAGTCTTTTCCCTCCTACATAGGAGAGAAAGGATAGAGAAAAGAAACAGAGAAATCTCTGGGTCTAACCTCCAAAACCTTGTTTAACAAGACCATTTAGCAACTTGTAACCAATCCCCCTAAATAACAACAAATATCTACAGCCCATCAAATGACCAAAGGGGGAAAAAATTGCCCACCCCACCTTCTGTGAATCAGATGTTGCTCTCTTAAAATTGCTTCCTGCTGATTTGGGATGCAGGAAACCTGTTTGGGGGCCCAAATAAGAATGGAAAAATGGTTAAGCAAGTTAATAGAATCATTTGATGTTCAGTCTTTTTGTGTTCAGCTATTTAAATGTCCTAAGAAGTTTGTAGTCAGAGGCTGAACATTGGAGGGGGGGGTGTTCAGCACACAGCTTTCTTATGAGCTTTTGCTGCCATCTGCTTCTTAGGGATTGGTGGATCTACAGTGCCCCCTGCTTGTCCTGAGAACCACTTATCTAAGTTTCTCTGTGGGGTCACACAGTTCACAGCTATTCCTCTTCTTTCTCTTCTCATTATCTACATATATATATATATATATGTATCCATGAAATATATATATATTTACATATAATTTTATATATATTTCATGGATGGATGGTGATCTGTTCCTCATTTGGTTTCCAGGTCTCGATGAACTCCAGTATTTTCTCTGTATGTTGTTGGATCTAGCTATAGCAGTGACCACTGATGGTAAAGTGAGTTAGTAGAAAGCACAAGTGATGAACACTGTCTACAAGTACTCTACCAGGACAAACTAAGTGCTCTGTACAACAGGGGTGACCACCAGGTATTCTACAGACTGTGAGCAATGATGCTGCATCAGTGCAGGTCCATGTTCTGTAAAGGCTTGAGACTGAAGTTCAGGATACTGAGACTCAGAAGGAAGGAAATACAAGACCAGATAATAATGTCTGATCTCAGATTTTATCTCAGTTAACATGTAGATACATTGATTTGATTAATTAATTTTCTGAAAAGTAATGTAGTGATAATTTTGACAAACTTAACAGGAATTATAATTATTTGGCACTGCAGTTTTGATATAATATCTCTTGTATTCAAAGAGACTGGAACTTCTGCTGGGCCACACAGCCAGAGTTAACAATACACCTGAGGTCACATATCATTTAAGGTGGTTAATAAATGATGTTTATTTACCCAGGTGTTGTTGATTTGAATTTCACTGGTCACTTTTTTTTCCATATTATAGATTAATCAAACCTACTCCAACCAAAGTCCCAGAGTCTCGGAGTCCAGTGATATTTTCACCATAATGCATCATCACAGTTTCCATTTTCATTGTTTTATGGAGTTAGAAGCATATCAATGCAGGTGGTCACTGGTGAAGAGATTCTCAAGGTGGGACATACTGTAGGAACACCCTAAATCAGGCACCACTTTATTTGCAGAGGTCCTTTAGAAAAGTTGGCAAAGGCAAATACTGTGAGGAGGAGGGAGCAAAGGAACACTCAAAATTATTACTTACGAGAAAGCCATCAGACTAGTCTCCTCTGTAATCTCAGACCAAGTTGAGCTTCCTAATGCTAAAGAGTTTCTGACACACTCAGGATGTGGTTGCATCACTGTGTCTCGCACAATAATAGACCGCAGAGTCCCCAGATGTCAGACTGCTGAGTTCCATGTAGGCTGTGCTGGAAGATATGTCTGCAGTAATTGTGGTCTTGCCCTGGAACTTCTGATTATATGTAGTACCACCAGTTATAGGAATGATAACTCCAATCCACTCCAGCCCCTGTCCAGGCCTCTGCTTCACCCAGTGCATAGCATAGCTGGTGAAGGTGTAGCCAAAAGCCTTGCAGGACACCTTCACTGAGGACCCAGGCCTCCCCAGCTGGGCCCCAGACTGCTCCAGTTTGACCTGGGAGTGGACACCTGTGGAGAAAAAGGCAGAGTGGATGTTATTGTCACCTAAGTGTATGGCCTCTCCTTAAGTCTGAAACTTGAGATCTTCTTACCTATAGCTGCTGCCAATAGGAAGAGGATAATGCAGCTCCATCCCATAGTGAGGGCTAGAGTGTTCAGTGACTGTGGAGAGGACACTGATCATACGTAGTTGTGGGATGTGGACATCCCTGTATATATCAACCATACACTCACGTGATTTGCATATTCATGAGCAGGGTACTTCTTAGATAAGGACCTAGTCCAGCTGGAGAAGAAGGATGTAGAGGACATCTGGGTCAGCCAACAGGATGCTGATATCCAAGTCCTAATCCTCTCTAAGGAAATGCATCCCACTCCCCTTCCATGAGTCCATTGCAGATGCTGTGGCTGTCACATCAGGGTCTCAGCTCTCAGTAGATTTCAGGCCTGGGACAGTTGCTCCACTTGTGACAAGATCATCAGATTGATTTGCAGGTGGTGGTTGTGATGATAATGGTGACTGGAAATTTCATAACCTGCTAAGTTATGAGAATTTACACACTGGGTCACCCTGGCTCTTCCTGGAACCTTCCAATAAGTATCTCTAACAACTTCCTGACCTCTTTTGTTTCATTAACTAAAAACACAGTGAGTCTAATCAGTGCTATATGTACACATAGGTGTGGGGTTCACTAGAGCATAAGGAACAGCTACAAACATTCCAAAGAAAAGGGATCATGTTTTCTTCATCAGTGATCAAGTGCTCTAGACTCAAATCTTAGTGTGAGCCCTCAGGAGTTCCTAGATGCTACACTTTGTTTACTGGTTTGAGCGGGACAGAAATGCACCAAGTGCATCAAAGAGTCATGAAAGATAACTTATGAAATTCCACTTTCATTTCTACCATGTAGGTCCAAGCAATCAGAATGATATAGCTATACTTACAAGTACACACCTTTACCTGCTCAGCTATTTCACAGGCTCTCATGCTGTAACTCTGACTGGCTTGATTTGCTCAGGTCTTGTGCTGGTAACTGTAGATGCTGTGAATTCATGTGTGCCATCACCATGTCCAGTCCTGAGATAGCATTTCATGTCTATCCATCCGAAAATCTGGATCTTACATTCTTACCAATGCCTCTTTTGTGATGGTCCATGATTTTTGGATGGGAGATTGAAGTAGATGACTCCTCTGTGGCTGAACACTCACACATTCATTCTCAATACTTTAACCAGTCATGAACGTCCGCATCAATGATTACACACAAAAAAAAAAAAAACCCAGAAGTTTCTGTAATGAAGGCTAAGAGCAGGACTAATGTATTGCATATAAATATAAATATTTATAAGACAGTTTGGCAATTTGACCATGAGTATTACAACTATGGTGTTCTAGGGCCTATGTCAACTAGCCATGGGCTTTTGAATATGTTTACCAGGGATGAGGTCTTTCCTATGGAACAGGCCACACACCTAACTAGAAAGCAGTTGGTAATTACATAGGAGGCAGGCACTAGCTGGGACATCTTATCTGAAGGCTAATGATATAGAATGCATGGTCTGACACTATGTAAGATCATCGATGTATTTTCTCTCACTGCAGGCTGCATAGCACCTTCCTGCCCTAGAAAACCTAGTCAGCAAGGAGAATTTCCTGTTCAATTCATGGTTGATTTTTCTAGTTCCTGCAACTAAAGTCCTTAGATAACAATGAAATGAAAATTAAAGCAACTTTAATGTTAGCTTTTACCTCAGTTAGAATGACTATAATGAAGAAAAAATTATAACTGCGGGCATGAATGTGGGGAAAGGGTGATCCCCATTCACTGTTGACATGAGTGTAAACTAGCATTGTGACTTTGGAAGTGAGTTTGGAAATATCACCACAATATATTAAATAGGTTGGGATGTAATATATGAGAGAATAAGTTAGCAAAAAAAGAAAATATTAAATAAAACTAGGCTGCGTCCTAGCTTTCTCCCTCCAAGTATGTACTCAAATCCGTACGTATTATCATGAGACGCTTGCACACCCATGCATATTGTTGCTCTACTAGTAGGTGGGAAATGGAACCAACCTAGATTTCCAATAAAGGACAAAGAGATAATGAAAATGTGGGAAGTGTGAAACATTACTCAGTGATAAAACAAGAGTTATAAAATCTATAGGTAAGTAGATGAGGCCTGGGTTCTCTCCATACGTGCTTTTTCAGATGCTGCTTCAGTCTCTAAGCCCCCAGAGGCCAAGGTTATTTGACTCTGTTTGTCTTTTGTGGAGTTCGTGTCCCCTTTGGATCACTCTACCCTATCTCCCACTCTTCCAAAAGACTACCCAAGCTCCACCTAATGTTTGACTGTGGTTCTCAGCATCTGTTCCAATTTGCTGCTGTGTGGAACTCTATGAGGGTAGTTATGCTAGGTTCCTGTCTGCCAAAATAGCAGGATAGTTGTCTTATACTACATGGCTAATATCCACATATAAGTGAGTACATACCATGTGTATCTTTCTGTTTCTGGGCTACCTCACTCAGGACTATCTTTTCTACTTCCACCCATCTGCCTTCAAGTTGCATAATTTCCTTGTTTTTAATAGCTGAGTAGTATTCAACTGTGTAAATGCACCACATTTTCTTTATCCATTCTTTGGTTGAGAGACATCTGGTTTGGTTTCAGATTCTGGCTATTCCAAATAAAGCTGCTGTGGACACAGTTAAGCAATGACCTTGTGGGGTTTGATAAAGCATTTTTGAGTATATGCCCAGGAGTGGTATAGTTGTGTCTTAAGATAGAACTAGTCCCAATTGTCTGAAATACTACCAGACTGATTTCCAAAGTGGTTGTACAAGTTTGCATTTCCACCAGCAATGGAGGAGTGGTCTCTATTCTCTGCATTCTCATAGCCATTGTGATGGGTGTAAGATGAAATCTCAGAGTCATTTTGATTTGCATTCCCCTGATGACTAAGGTCTTTGAGCATTTCTTTAAGAGCTTCTCTGCCATTAGCTTTTCCCCTGTTCTGGAGTCTACAGAGTTTAGCTCTGTATTCCATTTTTTGATTGGATTATTTGGTTTGTTAGTATTTAATTTCTTGAGTTCTTTATATATGTTGGGTATTAATGCTCTGTCTGATATGGGGTTGGTGAAGATCTATAACTTTAAAAGTCCCACAGTCTTTGCAAATCCAAACTCTTTAAAATTTTGGTCCCTTTAAAGTGGCCAATCTCTTAAAATCCAAAGCCTTTTAAAATCCAAAGCCTTTTAAAATCCAAAGCCTTTTAAAATCCAAAGCTTTTTAAAATTCAAAGTCTCTCAACTATGAACTCCAGGAAAATACTTTCTTACTTCAAGATGGAAAAATCAAGGCACAGTCACAAATCAAATCAAATTCCAGCTGTCCAATGTCTGGCACCTAATGATAATCTTCTGGACTCCTCCAAAGGGCTTGGGTCACTTCTCTGGGACTTCCCTTTGAAGCACACAATTTGTCTTCTAGGCTCTTGCTGGCTCCATTCCATTGCTGCTGCTGTTCTTGATGGTCATTCTGTGGTACTGGCACCTCCAAAATTCTGGGGTCTTCTTCTGCAACTAGGCTGCACTTTCACTCTCAAAGGCTCTCTTCATGGTGCCAAGCCTCAACTTCAACTGTCATTGAGGCTGCACCTTCACCAAGGACCTCTCCTGGCCTCTCACAGTGCCAAGTCTCACCTGCTTTTCATGGTCCCTTCATGCCTTCAAAACCAGTACCACCTGAGTGATTCTTACACATTACAAAGTCTGGTTGCCACTTTGAGGTACAATCTTGGCTCTCTGGAACACAGTTTCTTTGTGCTCTCAGAAAACACTTCCCAGAAGATTTCACTTCAGTAATTCTGATCTGTTCTTAATCACCACTAATTTCCTAGCTCCAGCTAACCAGCATCAATTGTTCTAGTAACCCCTTCTATTCTTGACTCTAAAGCCAGAACCATGTGGCCAAAGCTGCCAGGTTCTGGTGCTTGCTTGGGCTGGAACATGGCCCCCTTATTCAATTACATCTTTACCAACTTTCTGTTTTCAATGATTTTCTTCACTGACTAAACTTGGCTGTTCTGGAACTTGCTCTGTAGACCAGGCTGACCTTGAAATCAGAGATCCACATGCCTCTGTCTCCTGAATACTGGGATTAAAGGCATATACCACTGTGCCTGGACCTCAGCTTTTCTTTAATTCCTCTTCATTATAGATCTTTATAAGCATGGCCACTATGCCTAAAGATCTAGATTAAAAGTATGTGTCCATCCAGATCAAAACTCCATCTCTTCCAGACTCAAGATCCAGATCACATGTTTGCCCTCCATTTCTGGGTTGATTCCAAATATAATCAAGTTGATAACTGAGAATAGCCATCACAAGGATGCAAAGGTGTCTGGGATCACAGAAATATAGACATCAGTTCTGCAGCAACATTTAGCAAATCAGATATCATAACTCCAGACCTCTATTAACATCAGATACCACTGGAACCAATGCTTCAGTCTGTCAGTGGACACTGGAGACAAAGTTTAAGCCCTCCACTGAATTCTTAGGATATTTAGCTGAGAACATGGTCACAAGGTCATGTCTCTCAGAAGTCAGAATTCTCATAGAAGCTTGAAACTTCCCGTATTATTTCAAGTTGATACCTATGAACAAGTGATTGCCCCTCAATAACTATCACCAGGTCAAGTCAGAGAACCCAATATCTTAGCCAAAGTATTTTTATTGATTCTCTGGGTGTTTTTCCCACACATGTTTCATGCTCACACCTGAGCACATATCACATACTAAATAGTCTTTATGTGAACTTATTTTTAATTTACATATGTAACATAGAATCACATACTATGCACTTTTTCTAAACTTCCTCAATATTTTTTCTTTAATTTATTTATTTCTTCATTTTACATTCCTATTGCAGATGCACTTCCTCAATAATTTAAAATGTTTCATGATGTTCCATGTGAATCTATAAGGAACAGTGTGATCTCTAAGGATAAATCTAAATAATCTTTCCATGATGGAGTATCTATAGCATTCACAACTGTCCTTACTAGAAATAAGCAGGGAATGGGTAGAATAGTAAAGAATAAGACTGTAACAGTTGAAGCAAGCTATTGAGGTGCTGTATTTAAAGCAGGAAGGATGCATGAAATTAAAATTTGAGAATATATTCCTCTGAGTACATGGAAGGTAACAAATAAACTCACACCTAAAAGGTAAAAAAAAAAAAAAACTATTTACATGGATGCTGATCTTGAAAATTAGAAATTTTTGAGAGAATACATGTGTGCATTTTTTTTATTCTTTATTATTTTATTTTGCTTTTGTTAACTGTTTACAATGGGGTCTCATTATGTAGCCTTGACTGTCCTGGAAATCATTGGAAAAATTATTAGACTGGCCATATTCACAGAGTTCTGGGTGTCTTTGCATCTAAAATGCTGGAATTAAAGGCATGTACCACCACACCTGCCCACATGTGTGTTACTTTAATATGCTATTCTGTATTATAACTTGAACAAGTGTAGAAACATACTGAGATATTGGCTGGTATGAGTGAAGTATTGGTGTGTCTGATGCCTCAACATTTGGAGATGTTAGTGGATAATTTTTAGAGGATGGATGGGTTTTTTTTTTTATCCAAGTGAAAATCCTAGGAATTTATTTGTGTATGTATGTGTGTGTGGTGTATATTTATATGTGCATACTGCTCTCTCTTTTTCTCTCCTCCTTCTGCATGTGCGTGAGCACGTGCATGTACACTTGAGCATGCATGTGTGCACATGTACACTTGTCATGCTTAGAAGCCAGAGGACATTTGGTGTTCTGCTATATCATTCTTTGATTTATTTCTTTAATACAGGTTCTGTCACAGAACCTAGAGCTAGGATGCAGTGAGCATTTCCCCTCTCCTCACCAAACACTGGTGTTACAGATGTATGCAGGCACACCCAGCTTCTGATGTGCAATAAATGCTCTTACCCATCGAGCTGTATTTCCAGCTCCAACTATAGCTTAAATCACATATTATGAACAAATATGAATATTAAGCTCATAGCTGGTGTTAATAAAGTTGGAAATGTTTTAGAACCTATAGGCAATGATCTTTGTTGTGATCATAGAATTTCAATAGATTATGTTCTATAGTTTGTGAATTTCAAACACCAAAAACATTAAAATTGTCCATTTAGCATACGACATTTCTCAATATAGTGCTGAAGTTCAAGCAGAAATTTTTGATACAATGGAATTTCGTATTAGCCTATCTGCATTGCAATTGGTGGTAAATTTATGGAGTTAACTGAATGGAAAGTAAACCATATTTGGAGCTATGCAAATTTGTATGTGCCTCCGCAAAATTGAATGTTTATTGATGAATAGATCTTTTTGACTATATACACTAATTGAATGATTCTAAAATAAAATCTTAGGAATTGCTAAGAATGGAGATGTGATGATTGAAGAGAAATATCCAGAGACATTCTCTGTAAAGAAATTAGTCTCTGATATACACTCCTGATACAACTTCATTTTATGTATAGCATAACAATAGAAGCACTTTCATCTTTTACAAACACAGAGAGGACAACATGAAAAAGAGTGCAGAATCAAAATTATATTGTAAGGAAATTGCTGGCTAAAATGGTCATTTTCAACTTTGTTCCTCACTTCATGGAAAGTGAATGTTGACAATGAAGTCAAAGAGCAAACTATAGCTGTAGATCCATGACACAAGGTCTGGCCCTGGGCCGGGTACCTGTCACAGACTTCATGGGTGATTTTCCATTTCAGGAAGAAAATTCATTTGATGCATCTTATTCTTTATTCTCTATTCTCTCTCTCTCTCTCTCTCTCTCTCTCTCTCTCTCTCTCATCTCTGTGTTTTGGAAGGAGACAAGTTGTGTTTCAGTATTACCTAACATATCAGGATTAGACTGAAGGCCTTGTCATTCCTTGCTTAATTTTAATGTTTTATATAATGATATATGAGACTCTCACCTAATGGAAATGATTCATGGAAACTTCATAAACAGTATAGATTATGGCTCTACCACAAGTACAGGTTGGGATAATTCCTTCCACATAGTTCTCTGGAGAAGGCTATGGATATGTTTATGTGATTAGTTCTTTCTTGTACAAGACAGAATCTTCCAACCTTTATTCCACTCTTCCTAGCCTATATCCACAATCTTTACTCTGGGGTTCATCTACAATTACTGGTGTGTGCTTATACATTCTATGATTCTGGGAGGCTCTGGGGAAGAATAATAATGGACTGATTAGCCATGCTGTAATAAACCCTATTACATAGACCACCAAATCCACTACAAAGCCTTGGGATCTAGGACCACAGTTGATGTGTTATAAGTTGTTGCATTCAGTGTGTATCCCAAGACAGTTGTAACCAGGTATTTATTATGTTGGCTGGACTAGAAGTCTGTCAGGCTGGAGTTGTGGCTTGTCTAGCTATGGGACTCTCCCAGAGGCCTCTCCCACTTGGAAGACCTGCAATGCTGGCCGATACCATTTAAACAGGTCCTAATACTTTTTAATATTTATTACTTCAGGTTATATCTCCATCATAGTACCCTCTTTCCACCCCTCCCAGTCCCGCCTTCCCGTCCTCTATCCCCTATCCCTTCCATCCCACTCCTCTGGAGTGAACTGTCCCTACATATCAGTCCCCCACCCAAGTGCAGCAGTCACATGAGGGTCAAGAGCCTCCTCATACACTGCAGGCCCACAAGGCAGCACCATTAGGGCAAAGTGTCTCATTGACAGGAAACAAAGTCTATGTTCCTGTTCCCCTTGGTACATTGGTAGTAGTATAGTTATCCTGTACAATATGGCTAAAACCTGATTATCAGTGAATAGATGCCATTTGCATCCTTCTGAGTCTGGGTTAGCTCACTCAGGATGAACTTCTCTAGTTCCATCATTTGGCTGCAAATTGCATTATTTCATTGTTTCTGATGGCTGAGTAGTATTCCATTGTGTAGATTTACCACAGGTTTTTTTTTATCCATTCCTTGGATGAGGGACATCTGGGTTGTTTCCAGTTTCTAGCTGTTACAAATAAGGCTGCTTGAACATAGATGAGGAAACTTCCTTGAGATTTGGTGAGGAATCATTTGGATGTATACCCAGAAGTGGTATGGTTGGGTCTTGAGGTAGAGCTATTCCAAGTTTTCTAAGATACCACCAGAATCATTTCCATAAGGGTTGTAGAAGCTTGCACGCACACCAGCAATGGAGGAGTGTTCCTCTTTCTCCACAACCTCACCAGCATGTGCTGTCATTTGAGCTTTTGATCTTAGCCATTCTAACAGGTGTGAGATGGAATCTCAGAGTCGTCTTGAGTTGCATTTCTCTGATGATTAAGGATGCTGAGCATTTCTTCAAGTGTCTCTCAGCCATTGGGGATTTCTCCCTTGTGAATTCTCTGTTTAGCTCTGTTCCCCATTTTTTGATTGGATTATTTGGTTTCTTGGCATTTAATTTCTTGAGCTCTTTGTAAACTTTGTATATTAGCCCTCTGCCAGATGTAGGGTTGGTGAAGATTTTTTTCCCAATCTGTAGATTGCCATTTTGTTCGAATGACAGTGTCTTTTGCCTTACAGAAGTTTTTCAGTTTCATGAGGTCCCGTTTATTGATTGTTGGTCTTAGATCCTGAGCTGTTGCTGTTCTGTTCAGGAAGTTGTCACCTATGCCGATGAGTTCTAGGGTTTTCCCCACTTTCTCTTCTAATAGATTTAGTGGGTCCAGCCTTATAGGTTCTAATATTTTTAAAAATTTTTAGAATATCACATATTAGTACTATAATTACATTATTTCTACTCCTGTCTCCTATATCTCCAAACTTTCAAATTTATAACATTTTTTGTAATTATATCCCCTCACTTTCAAATTTATAACATTTTTTGTAATTATAATCATTGCATTAAATGTGTATATGTGTCATGTATGTGCATGTGTGTGTGTTTGTGTGTTGGCCAGTTGTGAATTTTTGCATTACTCACCATAGATTTCACTAATCTGAAGGTAGAGAGATATAAATTTAGAGGTCCATATGATAATATGTCCATTTAGTAAAGTAATAGTAGGTTAGCCCTGGGGCTGTGAGGTATTCAAACATGGGTTCTTGACCAGATGTGTAGTACCAGGTGTGTTAATGCATGTCAATGCAATCTTAAATCCAATCAGAAAGTGTTTATTACCCTCACAACATTTGTGCGCTCATTCATTACCTCTTCTCCAGGAAAAAAAAAATATACACCTACAAAATCTTCTAATTTCTCTTTCAGTGCAATGAGCATAAAACTAAAGCTGTTTGGTTGGGAGAGCAAGCAGTAAGTGATCAATTATTGTTTCTAGTGACATTACTCAATACAAAAAAAATGACCTTCCACTTGGTTGGCATGGTGGACACCAACTTCTGCTACTCATGTGACTTTGCAAGGTTCTGGAGGTCAGAACATATGTGGGGGCTCAGAAAGGTCTGAGAAGATTTAGCAAACAGACAGGTGAAGGCCATGGCTTCATTACAGACTGATATAACTGGTAACTAAGAAAATATTGTAAATTTCAACTGATTATTATATATTTATGGGATAAAAAGTGATTATGCGGTTTAAGGGTACAATTCAGAATAATTACATTAAGATTCTTAATGTAAACATCACTTTAAATTAAATGGGCACATTTAAACCACAAAAAAAACTCATATGTTTTTTATAATGTGAAAACCTTTATATTAAAGTGGATTATTTGAAATAAGCTGGCATAGAGAGGAGTCATAGAATAAAGTTCTGGATGAATCAGATAATTTATATTTATTTAAACATTAAGTCTGATTGTCTAGGAAATTTTTAAATAATAGTTGTATTATGCAAATAACTAAAAAGCCTATAACTGTTATATATTTATCTATTATAGATATATAGATATAATCCATATATAAACAGTTGTGTACCCTCTGAGTAATTTAATGGGTATTGAAAGATTTCTGTTAGTAAATATAGATAGATAAATTAACATTATCAGAAATTGCTAGTATGAAATATATATTTTCCCTTTAAAATGCATTTTGCCTTTTACTTTTTCTTTGAATGCATGAACAAATAATAAAAAAGCATCGTAATAGCAAAATGCAAATACAATCCAGAAAGGTATGACTCGAGCATACCAAAACCATGAAACTTAATTTCCCTCCTTGAACCACCTGGGGTTACAGCGAGTTGTGAGCGCCCCCTGCAGGTTTTAAGCTCCCTCCTTGATCCACCTGGGGTTACAGCGAGTTGTGAGCGCCCCCTGCAGGTTTTAAGCACCCCGAGGGAGGTTTTTGTCTGAACTCCCAGGACCATTTACCCACAGTGTCTCTTTCTCTGGCACAGTAATACGTTGCTGTGTCCTCAGCTCTCAGACTGCTCATTTGAAGGTAGGCGGTGTTCTTGGAATCATCTCTTGAAATGGTGAATCTCTCTTTCACAGATGCAGCATATTCTGTTGTGTGAGCCCTAAGTTTGTCTCTAATGAAACCTAACCACTGCAGACTGTTTCCTGGAGCCTGGCGATGCCAGTGTATGTAGTAGTCACTGAACATGAACCCAGACCCCTCACAGTAGAGTCTCAGGGACCCTCCTGGATGAATAAGGCCTCCTCCAGGCTGCACCAGATATACTTCACAGTGAACACCTGTGAGCATAACAATGGCATACATTAGAGAAGATGGACATGCACACACACACACACACACACACACACACACACACACACACACACGTAAATGCATGCACTAGATCCTCCAATTCTCCGTTATGTTACCATTCAAAACTGTCAAAGCAAGAACCAAGCTCTGCCCAAACTTCATGGTATATCCTCTGAATTAATCCAGTGAACAATGGAAGGCTATGGAGACCTCAGAGATACTGGGCTCTCTCTCCAGGCTGTAGGAACAACAGCTGAGCTGTTTATTAAAGGACAGAGCCCTTTATTTGCATATGCCCTTCCCTTTCATTTCAAACAAATAAAATCCCTGCATGAAGGCTCAGAGGTTAATATCATCTTGAACAGCCCCAGGGTAGTGGCTAGTAGGAACTACGATGTATTTTCATTTATATTTTCTTTCTTGTTTTGACAAAGAGAATGAAATACATCATAAATAAGTAACAGGGTAAAACCCACTTAATAGCCAAACAAGAAATGGCAAGCAGCCACATATCACAGAGTTCAGAATATGTCGGTAAAGAGCACATGTAGCCTAATGTGTACAGCTGTGTTTCTTGTCTTCCCTGCCTCTCAGCAGCATTCATTGGGAAGAGGAGTTAGTATCAACACTTTCAGCATCCCATCATCTCAAGGTTAGAAGGCAGTGAGTAAGGTGAACTTGCAAGGAACAAGGAATTCTGTAGGCATAAAGTCACACCAGCAGACCCAATGGAATGGGATGGAACTAAAAGCCACTGGAGAGGCTTGAGATTTTGCAGGGCTTCCTGATGAGTTCTGGAAAAATTCAAACCCTTAATGGATTCATTTTTAGTCATAATCTCTTTTTTATTCATTTATGTTTAAGTTTATTTATTTATTCATTTTACAAACCAATCGTAGCCCCCTCCCCCTCCTCCACTGGGTCCAGCCCTCCCACCACCTTCCTCCTACCTCCCTCCCCTTCTCCTCAGAGAAGCTGAGTCCCACCCCCACCCCACCATCCCACCCCAGCCCATCAAGCTACATCAGGACTGAGCATATCTTCTTCCATTGAGGCCAGGCATGTCAGCTACATTAAGAGGAAGTGAACAAAAAGCAGGCATCAGAGTTCATGTCAGAAACAGCACCCACTCCACATGCCAGGAGACCCACATCACGACCAAGCTGCTAAGAAATGCCTAAATAAAGTACAAATCTTAATGGCAAAATACACAAACTGTTTCATTGTAATTCCTTCTACCTTCTGGCATAAAATCCTGGTGTTTTAAATTTACTTTGTATCCTAGTGTGTTAGAGTAGATAAATATTTACCTTAGTACTGAAACATGTGTTTGCTAAGTTCCCACCTACTGTAACTGTTTCAAAAAAAGGTGTCACTTAAATTTCCCATTCAGCAGCATAACAGTTTGCCCTGAGCAACAGAGATAAAATATAGGCCCCCACCCCCCTTCTTTCTCCTCTCCCCCCCCTCCTTCTCTCTCTTTACCATAATTAGCTCTCAGTCATAATTAGCTGCAAGGGTCATCAGCTCTTGTGTCCTAGAATTTAAGAGGTTTTTGTCCAAAATAGCAAGGCCACCAGCCTAGAAGACTAAGAACAAAGAAATTGTTGATTTCATTTCTTGCCTCAGAAGAGGACCCAAATTTAAATGTGGGGAGCAGGCTCCTGACAAAATCTGGGTTTCTTTCTTACATTATTGTAAGTGACAATGTCCTGAGGAGACTGCAGCACTGACAGTCCATCTAGGGCAGCTTCATAGAAGGGATGTTTTTCCATTGCTCTCACTTCTGTCTCTTAAGGTTAATATCACATTCTGTTACGTCGTAAATGTTATGAGGCTGAACAAAACTAGAGGAATCTTATCCTAATAATTTTCCAAATTTACCACTTTCCCATCAGTGCTGTGATGATACACAGAGAACAGAGAGTCATTGAGTGGTAGTGCCGTACAGATGCAGAAGCACCAGAAACAGTCATTAACAAGAGGGAGATGGTGGGGATGTCGACTTGTAGGTCTGTGTATCTGTCGTCAAATGAAATAGTGCTGTCTGGAGGTGGGCTGCTGTCTTCGATGGTGCCCACTCTGAACTGCAGAGTAGCCGTCATACTAACTTGCAAAACAACAAGACTGGGCACTGAAACGGGAGATCAAAGAAAGAGCTGTGCACATAGTCAGACCTTTGCACTCTGCCTTGTTGCTGTTGAGAGCAAAAGAGCAATTTGTCACAGGAAATCCAAAACATGGCAGCTTCACCTTCTAGCAGGGTGAACACTGGGAAGCAAAGGGAGCCCAGAGCTGACAGGAATCTTCTTCTGATTTCCCCTACACCTGGCTCTGGGTACAGTCAGGGTCAGGGAAAATTTTGATGGCCCTTAATTCTTTCTTTTTATTGTTTTTGAGATTTTAAGTACACCATGTCTCTCTATCCTTTCCTCCCACCAAATCCTGCCACATGCCCCTCCTTGCTCTCTTTCAAATTCATGGCTTCTTTTTTTTTCATTAATACTTGTTACATGCATATATATATATACATTCTTAAATATAACCTTCTCGGTCTGTATAATATTACTTATATGCATGTTTTGAGGCTGAACACTTGGTAATGGATAACCAATTTGTGTCCTCTTTCCTCGGAAAGACTAGACTCCTGAGATGGGACCAGGTAGGCTGACTGCAGGTTCAGTCTGCCTCTCTAGACTCAATCCCCAAGTCTCATCTCCAGCTCTGAACCTGCTGCAGCCTTCCCTGTTCCCCATCCCATCTGTACATCACAGATCTTCCCCCTCCAAATCTCTTTCCCCAGCTCACTGCTTCATCTCAGCCTCCAACCCCAGGAAGCTCCTTGCCTTTGCTAACACAAAGGCCACTCCTGCCAGGGAAGCAGGTAGGCTGGATGCTGATCTTCCCCTCCAGTGCCAAGCACCATAGTCTCATCCCCAGCTCTGCACCGGGACATGCTGTGGTCTCCCTTTCCTCTCTGAACCCATCACAGAGATCTCCTCCCCCCAACTCCTCCCAGCATCCCAGTCTCCAGCACCAGCATTCATTTCCTGGGAACACACAGCAGACCAAGGAATCATGTAAGCTAACTTTAATCATTCCCTCCTCTCCTCCAAATACAATCCCCCACTCTCATAACCAGCTCTACGACAGAATGCCTGCTCCAGCCTTACTCCTCCCCATTGCCCACTTCTCCTGTGGATCCACAGACCTTCCCCTCCTAACTTCCTTCACCCCAACTCCAGCAGAACCCCGCCCGTCCACAGACCACTCTTGCCAGGCAGTCAGGAGGGCTGACAGCTCTCTTTCTGCTCCTCCAGCTCCAATGCCCTAGTCTATCCTCAGCTCTGTAGCAGATCTTCTAAGGAGACCTCACTTCACCAGGAGAACCTGGTAGGACATCCTGCTCTCCTCCCTCCTATGAGTCTCTGCAGACCCCTTGCCTATCCCCTTTCCTAACTGTGAACTCCCACTATCCAGAAACACATTTTGTCAGTAACCCTCAGTGGCCAGACCCATCAGGTTCACAGAAATTTTTCCACTGTGTTCAGCCACCATGTTCTCCTAAAATCCAGAGAGGAAACAGAAACCAAGGACCAAAACACCACCCAACAAAAACAAAAACAGATATCAGCACACCTAGCCATCATCCCAATTCCAAATGCTTAGACAACAGCTTAAAACGCAGACAATATGTCCCCACCTGAACCCAGCTATCCTACCTCATCAGTTCCTGAATATTTCAACATAACTGAAGACAAAGAAAAAGACCTTAAAAGATGCCTTATGAAGATGATAGATGTCCTTAAAGAAGAAATGAATAAATACCTTAAAGAAATCCATAAAACATAAATAAACAGTGGGCGGAAACAAATAAAAGTTCTGTAGTACAAAGCTATAGTAAAAATAGCATGGTATTGGAATAAAAGAAGACACATTGATCAGTGGAATTGAATTGAAGACCCAACATAAACCCACACACTTATGTATACCTAATTTATTTTATAAAGAATCCCATAATACACATTTGAAAAAAAAGACCTCTTCAATAGTGTTGATCATTCTGAATGGCTTCATGTAGAAGAATCCAAATAGATCCATACTTCTCACCCTGCACAAAACTCAAATGGATCAAAGATCTCAACATAAAGCCATATATACTGAATCTGATAGAAGAGAAAGTGGGAAAAAAAACCTTAAACATATTAGTACACTGATGGGGTGATGTTAAGCATTCTAAATGTTAATTAATTTGTCCTGCTCGCTGTCTGTTACTTACATTGTCTCTGATTGGTTGAATAAATGATGAGGCCTAAGATTGGGCAAAGACAGAGATAGGCAGGACCAAGGTGTGCGGGCTTCTGAAGAAGAGAGGTGGATGGGAAGAAGAAGCCTCCAGGACAAGCAACTGGAGCAGGAAGGAAGACACACAGCATGGGTTAGAAAAAAGAACATCATTCCATGTGGCCAAGAACATCAGCATAATGTGGAGAATAACAATCCAATGGGATATATGTATATATGGGGTCATATTTGGGTAATAGAATTATAAGCTAGCTTAGATGGGCTAAGATTGCACAATCCAGGCCAAAGCTTGTTAAGATCCACGTGGTGTCTGTATGTATTCATTTATAATGGCTGGTTAAGGATTAACAACCGCCAAACCAAGTAATCATAATCTAAATACTGGTTAAATGATCTAATTAGCCCTTTTTTCTACAGTACACAAGAAGACTTTCCGAAACCTTGAACATATTAGTACACAAGTAGACTTTCTGAACTGAACACCATTAGTGTAGGCACCAGGATCAACAATTAACAAACGGGACCTCATGAAACTGAGAAGCTTCTGCATGGCAAAAGACACCATCATTCAGACAAAACACAACCTACTGAATGGGAAAAGATTTTTACTAACTCTACATCTTATAGGGAACTAATATCCAAAATATATAAAGAATTCAAGAAACTAGTTATCCAAAAAAAAAAACCAAATAATCCAATTTTATAATAGAGTACAGATTTAAACAGAGGATTCTCAATAGAGGAATCTCAAATGGCTGAGAAACATTTAAAGAAATGTTCAGCATCCTTTGCCATCAGGGAAATGTAAATAAGGATGGCTACGATCAGTAAGACAAGTGACAGCTCATGCTGGCAAGAATGTGGAGTAAGGGGAGCACTCCTCCATTGGTGGGGAGCACTCCTCCATTGGTGGGGAGCACTCCTCCATTGGTGGGGAGCACTCCTCCATTGGTGGGTGGAGTACAAACCTATACAGCCACTGTGGAAATCAGTGTGGTGGTTCCTCAGAAACATTCAATGTGCTCTATCCCAAGATCCAGCTATACCACTCCTGGGCATAGACCAGGGTGCTTCATCCTCCTACAAGGACATGTGCTCAGCCATGTTCATTGCTGCTCTACTCATAATTTTCAGAAATTGGAAACCTTTTGTTGAAACATTCAACAGAAAAATGGATAAAGAAAACATGGTACATGTACACAATGGAGTATTATTACTCCACTGTGGACTTTTCAGCTGACCTGTGCAGATCTTGTCTGCTGGACCTGGGCTCTAAGGACCTGAAAGAATGAGGTGGACTACAGTCTGGTCTGTAGACAACCTTACTTCAGTTTCAGTGCACTTTTATACACGAATGTAACAACAACAACAAAACAAAAACAATTCAAGTAAGGTTGAGTTAAGAAAAACATGATCAGAAAGACATGTAAATAGACTCAAGTAAGCTCATACTAAATGTTAACAGAGCAGCCCTCTCCCAGAACTTTCTAAGGTCAGACCCATTTAAACGCAATTGCCTGGCATGTACTATAGATTATATCTGGAAAGGCATGAAGGCAAGGCAGAAGGCCATATGAAGATCCAGGGTACACTGACCAGATTGGGCCCTATATCTATGTTCTGACATCCAACAATAATAAACATGTCTCATAAAGTGACTGTAAATGTTTGCAACAGGAGACACAAAATCACATCCAAGAACAAACCAGGAAACAAAGTGAACCTGAGGTAAAAGGCCCTCTGCCTTTTTTCCTGAAGCCTCTCTCACAGTTCCCGAAGGCATTGTTCACCATAGATCATTCTTATGACAATGTTCCAAGACTCAGCTGTTTAAAAAAAAAAAAAGGCATCATGAAATCTACAGGCAAATGCCTGGAACTAAAGAGATATCATTCTGAATGAGGCAACCCAGACCCTGAAATATACAGTATATGTTTGCTTCTATGCAGATATTTGCTGATAAATAAATGATGACCAAACTACAATTAATAAAATTAGAGAGGTTGGCTACAGAGTAAGGAACTGGGGAGGATACATGGATCTCCCTGGGTGGGAGAAGTAGAATAGTTTTATAGGTGTGCAGGGAACAGGAGGTACAGGAATGGAAGGGTCAGATGGGAAGGGAGAGGGGGAGATGGGTTTGGAGAGAAAATTCAGGGAAAGACAGCTAGAATTTAAGGGCATTTGAATGTTGGAATGGAAACCTTGTACAGTAAAAACTTCCTAAAATATATGCACTTGTTTGTTTTAGCTCCTTTATACAAGAAATAATGCAGGGAAAACTCATCCTGAGTGAGGTAACCCAAACTCAGAAAGACAAACTGAAAGACCTGGGGGAGGAAAGTCCCTCTCCCAACTCCCGACACTCGGGATATCACAGCCACCCAAAAACTCGCAAGAGACCTTCTTGATGCAATCGCAAGAGGTTTATTTCGGGGGGGGGGGGGTCAGTGCATTGAGGACACCACTCATATCCCACGCAGGGGTAGGAGCCATGATGACAATTTGGGGGAGAGTAGAGTATTTAAACTACAACCCAAAGGGGTGAGGGGAAATACAAGTGGAAAGTACCAGCCCAGCCCATTGTTTACCACAACTCAAGGGGTGAGGGGAAATGCAGGTAGAATGTACCAGCCCATTAGTTAGTCAGCAGGAAACATCTCAGGAATGAATTTAATCTTACTTTACTATCAGCTTTGTGGTTAGCTAGTTCCTGGAGCGTGGCTGGCCTGGCTCCACTGCCTGCCGCGGGGGTCTCAAAAATTTTTATTCCTCTCAAAACATGGTAAACACTCATAAGTGGATATTAGCTGTGAAGTAAAAGGCAACATGCCACAGATCCAGACAGGCTAATTAACAAGGAAGACTTAAGGGGGGGTTTAAGATCTCCCTGGGAAGGAGAAATAAAATAAATTCTGTGGATGGACTGTGGACAGGTAGGGTTGGGAACAGGAGGGATTGGATTCGGGGCAGATATACTGGAAGAAACGAATGGAATTGGGGGGCATTGGTAATTGGGGGTGAGGTGGAAACCTAGTGCAATGGAAACTCCATGGAATATACAAGAATAGCCCTAGCAAAGACTCCTAGTAATGGGGGACACAGAGTCTGAACCAACCATCTTCTGTAACCAGACAAGGCCTCAAGTGGAGAGATTAGGACACCATCCCAGCCACAAAAAAATTCAAACTACAGTTTGTCCTGCCTGTAGAGTATTCTGGGACCAGAGACTAGCAGAATTGTCATCAAAGAGAACAGAGACTTCATCGAGCACAGAGCAGACACAGAGTCCCACAGCCAAACATTAGGCAGAGCTCTGGGAGTCCTGCACAGGAGGGAGAGGAAGGGTGGAAGGATTAGGAGGAACCACAGGGGTCAGGGATATGACAAAAACATGGTCCACAGAGTCAACTGACTGTGAATCATGGGTGCTCAAAGAGATCACAAAGCCTGTAGAGGTCTGGCCTAGGTCCTCTGCATATAGGCTATGGCTGAGTAGCTATTGTTCTTGTGGGACTAACAGTGGGTGTAGGGCTGTTCCTGACTCTGCCTACTTATGAGAGACTTTTCCCCCACTAGGCTGCTTTCTCTGGCCTTGATGTGATGGTATGTACCTAGTCTTATTATTAGCTTGTTTGGTTGATGCCCCTGGGAAGCCTGCTCTTTTCTGGGGGGGGGGGGAGACGCAGGGGGCCTGGGGGGGGGGGGGGGGGGGGGGAGGGGGCGGGGGAAGGGGAAGGAGAGAGGGGAAACTGTTGTTGGAATGCAATATATGAGAGACTTAAAAAATAAAATAAAAACAAATCTAAAAAAACTATCATTGACAAGAAAGAAAGAAGGAAGGAAGGAAAGTAAGCAGCATCCTACTGCAGCTAATATTTCATTACAATTACTAGAGAATTTAGGGCCAAAGAAATCAACCTTTCTATTTTCTAAACCATCCTTCTAGCCATAGTCTATAAATGGATCGTCAATTACATTTTCTGCTAAAATATTGGCAAGTGAGATTGATCTTGGAGTCTTGATAATTGTTCCATTAGAAACTGTATTATATAAAATAAAATCTTCAAGAAAGCCGAACACAAGCACTTCCCTTTTCTGCTAGCATTATATTAGGTGTGACGCTGTTCCCCAAGCTATTTGTAGCATCCATCTGATGCTTCCCTTTCTTAAAACTTGTGTTACCCAGAAAGTGGGGGGTCCTCTCCCAAGCTGATCATGAGGGAAGAGTCCATCCTCACTGGCCCCTGAGCATGTCAGTCCCTGTTTAGCACCGGATATGAAGTATCCTCTAGCACACGCAGCTCTCTAAATTTCTTAAAGTGAACACTAGACTATTTTACGACGAACCTCTCACTCTCATTTATTGGTAACAGACACTGCTGACTTGAGAATGAATTCCTATCTCAAAACCCAGGAAGGAGAACAGACTCCAAACAAGATTTAGGAAATGGAAAAATAGTCGTTACGTCCTCTGCAATTGTGGGTCACACGTGTACACGCGAACAACTGATGACTCACGTGGCATTATGCAGAAAGGAAAAGCATAGCCCGCCTGGGAACTAAAACCTCGGACGCCCTCCTCTAAAACAGTTTTGGCGTAGGATTTGTCATCCGGACCTCTTTCCGCTGTGGGTTGGTGCTGCCTGCTATCAATCAAGGCTGCCGGAACACACACGAGGCGGGGGGAGGGGTCGCTTCCGAAGTGTGTTGGTTGAGAACCTGCCAATCAAACTCCCAGAGCGAGGGGCGGGCGTTGGCAGCCTCGCGAGCCTATGCCGTCTCAGGCCTTTGTGTTAGAAAATGTCTTAGGGCGGTTTTCAGCGTTTGGAAGCCCCTGCGGCCCTGATGAAACCTCTGTTGCTTGAGCTGTGGGCACCGGAGATGCACGAGAAGCATGGAGACGGTGAGCGATGGTCGCGGGACTGCGCGGAGGGCTAGGTGGCGGGAGTCCGCGGGGCGCCAGGCCAGGTCCCCTCGGCCTAGGGCGGAGCTGGGCGGCTGCGTGGAGGGACCGAGCGTCCTCTGCTGCCCCGGAAGGGAGGAGCTGAGCTGAAACTGATTTTGCTTCCAGTCCCTTCCCCTGCGGCGGCCCCTCAGTGTCCGCCGCCAACTTCTCAGACTGCAGGAGATGGTCTGAAGGAGCATCAGAAAGTCCAGCCTCCGTGGCGGAGGCTCCTGCGGGAGAGCAGCTGGGCTCCTGGCTCTTCCCGCTCCCTGAGTTTTCCCCTTGAGCTTTGCACACGTGCCTGAAGTAGGAGCTGAGATCTGAAACCTTCCCCTCCCCCCCAAGTCTACAGGGCGTAGGTCTGGTAATTAAACTCTAAATCGCAAATATGTGTGTCATTCCCAAACAGCATTGTCAATTGATGCTTCACTATGTTGTATTTCAGACAGCTTTTGTCGTTGTTTTTCTTAAGGTAATGAATGGCACTTCATTGCTTTTAAGTTTTTGTGTCAGTGTATGTTAATTATACATACTAGTGAGTTTCATTATGACACTTTCATACAGGTAAATTGAACATAGCTTCCATTACCTCTCTCCCACCCTCCAACCCCCCACTAATTCCCTTCTTTCCTAGTTTGATTTGATTTTGTACTCTCCTCTTTTTCTCTTCACGGCCACAGACACCTTCCCACAATGCTTTTGGACTCAGTTTCCCCTTGGAGAGTTTACTTGATTCTGTGCCCATGCTTTTGCTGTTGTCTGCACCATGCGTCCACAGCTGCTGTGTGGGTAAGCAGCGCTTACCTGGCGCATATCAACCACTGTGTCATCTCCTTAGAAGATAACCTGGGGTGGGGGTGCAGTGAGGAGCAGCTGGATCCCCTGAGCCTGGTAGACCCTGATCGAAGAAGCCCTTTTGTTGTGTGTATTTCTTGGCTACTAAGAACAGTATTGTAGTCAACATGGTGGAATAACTGTTTCTTATGACTTCACTCCCTTTGTGACTGCTAGGTTATATGGTCATTCGGTTTCGTGTTTTTAGAAGCAGCTGCACTGAATTTATATTTCAAACAATTCTGGGCCAAGGTCTCCTTTCTAACTCATCCATGACTACTGGAACATTTGTTTTGTTTTGTTTTAATTCTCCCCTCATATAAAACATCCCATCTGAAGTTTCCCCTCCCTCCTCTCCACGGAGTCCTCCACCCCTCCCCTTTTTCCCCGGATCCACTCCTCCCAGGAATATCAACTGAACATACCATAACAAGTTACAACAAGACTGGGCACATACCCTCATATCAGTGCTGGATGAGGCAACCCAGTGGGAGGAAAAGGGTCCCAAAAGCAGAGAGAAGAGTAAGAGGCAGCCCCTGCTCCCACTGATAGGAGTCCAGCAAGAACAGCAAGCTACACAACCATGACATATGCAGAGGACCTAGGTCAGTCCTGTGCAGGCTCCCTGATTGTAGCTTCAGTCTCTGTGAGCCCCATGAGCCCTTATTAGTTGATTCTGTAGTCTATGGAACACTTATTTGTGATGCTTGCTTGGCACCTGTCGCCTGTGTATTGTATCATTTGATTCAAGATCTTATGGCGTCCATACTGTCAGGTAGCCACGGACAAGAATTTACTGTAAAATTTCTTCTGGGAATAAATAGTAGTTGGTGCTTTTTAGAGTTGTAGTCCATAGAAAACTTGTCCGTCAATTTAAGCCAGAAGGTTTACGTGTGCTCAGCTCCCCTTCCTCCCAGAGCCTGGAGGTTCAGGATATAGTCCCATGGAAGGTTTAGTTAACTTGAGTTGTTTGTTGTGTGGATAAATTCCTTCCAGGAAGATATGGTAGTCCTGAAGTCAAGTGGTATGATGAACTTGAGGAGAGGGCCTGAGGAGTATGGTGCTCACACTCAGGCTTCCAGAAGCCCATTACTGAGGGAAAATTTCAAACTCAAGGCATGCCTGGTCTAGGTGTGAGACCTCATCTCAAAATAGTAAAGACACAACCTCACAAAATTGATAGTGAGGTGAGTGGCCCAGTCGACCTAGGTACCCAAGAGAGTGGTGGCACATAGGTTCATTCAGATGTCCAGCACAACAGCTGACTTAACACAGGTCAAGAGTCCTAGTCCCTGAAGAGTGTGTCCTTCCTTCACTTCAACCCTGAAAACTTTTTCTTTCAAAATCTTCGTTGCATTTCTTTTCCGTGGCAGATGTGAACAAAACTGTAATCAGCCAAGATAAGGCACCATGAGGAAGGGTTCTTCTCATAAGATGTGTCCAGAACACAAAAGCTGCATCATGGAATCCCACTTTAAATTAACTTTCCACTCCTTCATATTCTAGCATCTTCCATGGTCTTGAGGCAAAAGAATGAGGTAGGTGGAATTCCAAAATTGAGTCCCATGACTCTCCCATCTCATTCTGTCTCTTAGGAATATGAACAGCAATTGTCATAGATCTGGTGATCATTGTATCCCTCTGCTCTTTCTTGTCATGCCTGCTTGGCCAAGGTTAACTTAGTCTTGGTTATCTCTGTCCTGTGTAGGGGTTGATAGATTAATATAAGTTAGATTTAGTGAATAACTAGGTTTCTGATACAGTCTCTTAATTCGGGGCATGAAGATCAACTTCGCTGTGAGCAATTAGCTTATCAGCTTATGGATGAAGTCACATGAAACGAGGGGAGTCTCTTTGGACTAAAAACAAGGTTGAAGCCAGGTGAAACAAGTAAAGACTTTATGACCTGGCATTGTTTTCAGCTGTTAAAGGGGCAGAGCCCAAATTAAGCTGAAGCAGGTGGAACAAGGAGCGATCCTATTTAAGGGCAAGTAGATGAGCCCAGAGAGCTGCGTGCTAAGGGCCCCCATACATACGAGAGAGAGTCCTGCTGGAGAAAGTTCTGGTAGACCAATGGCCAGATCTCCCTGACGCAGAAGGAAGCTGGTGAGCAGATAAAGCCTCAGCAAGACAGCAAAAGGCCAAGGACTAAACCCTGTGGCTCAGCTTTTGCCTAGAGGGGTTTGACCTGTCCGAACAGCGGCCTGAAGGCCTGAACGGAACTGTGGCCAGCTTTAAAGACTGAGGCAGAGCAGCAGAGTTGCTGATACGAAGGAAATAAGGTGGCCTACAGACGCTGAGGTCTCCCAGAGAGAAGAAAGCCTCAAGCATTATTTAAGGTGAGACTGCCATAGCCAATTTACCCTGACGAACCTGCGTCTGAGATATTCCAGAAAAAGGACTGCTAAGTGCATTAAAGGGTCTACCCCAGAGACTGTGTTCCTGACGACTGAGGACCTGCCCCAGAGACTGTATCCTTATGAAAATAGTTGTAATAGTTATCGATAGGTTTAATGGTTAGGTCTTAGGGGTTGTAGGAATTTATAGGAATAGCCATTAAGTGTATTTGTTAATAAATAACTGTTTAATAATTAAAAAGGTTGGGTTACAGTCCTGCACCATGATAGTGGAAGAGATAATTGTTTTATACCATGAGGGAAAAACTGCCCTCTTGTCTTTACCACTCACACGGATTTTACGTAAGACACGTGGGTTCCTAGAGTCCCAGCAGCTCTCAGAGACATCATTATCCTGCCGGCCAGTGCTTCTCTGTTCAGGATTCCTGAATTCTTCCATCAACTTCAGAGTCACTGTCAGCCCTATGCACTGTTCATCCCGTGGCCTAGTGTTGATGTCAGGGGAGGAGCTGGCAGTCACCTGAGGGCAGCAGTGGCGAACTGGCCAGTGAAGGGAGGGGGCATGGAGGTCAAGCATAATGTAGACTTTTTCTCTGAAGATTTATTAAGTCTGGAGGACTCCCTTTCTGGTTACATCTGTCTTGGTTGAGTTAGGAGTCATAGCTGTCAATTTTTTATGCAAACTGTACATGTGTTATATCTTGTATATAAACAGGGTTCTATTGTCAGTATAGCCATCATCTGAGCCATGTTCTGATCTAGACCTACAGGTCTGTAAAGAACTGAAAAAACACTAGTAAAATGTCTATTTGCTTGAGAATGTACCATGTGGGGGTGGCCTCGATATCAATTGTAGGGTCCAACTGAGTAAGCTGACAGCTACCCAAGTATTTTCTGCTTATTCCAATGAGCCCCTATGAGCCCCCTCTCCCTGCATCATGAAAGTGGTTTGTCAGAAGCATGGATGGACACACTTCAAAAACCAAATAATAAGTTCACAAAGTAAGCTAGTTTTATTAGCTGCAATTTACCAGGCAGTCTGATACTCCTTGATAGCTGCCATTAGCAATTACAGGTTCTTTTATTCTAAAATGAGTTACTATTGTAATTGTATGTGAATATATAGGTTGCATAATGGTTATAGAAGGGTTAAAGATCATGGAGTTCTAAGGGGCCTTATTGCAGCCAGAAACAAAAAGCTGAATCATATTAAAAAGCCATTGCAGGTGAAGATATTAGCAGGAGTGGGGCGTATACAGGAAATGGTTCCATGCTGATTCTTGTAGCAGAAGATGAATTCTTTTTATAGACCTCTCCTGGTGAAGCTGGGATTCTTTGTCACTGAAAGAATTTCAGAATGAGCCAGTATGTAGCAGACTTGGAGGTTGTTAGGAAGAGGCTTTAACATAGATTTGAGCGTGAAGGTTAATAGAAACAGGTTCTCAGAAAGAGGAAGATAAACCTGTGTGTAGATGTAGACTTCTTTACAGTCTCCAATAATTGTCTTACAGTAAACAGTTATCTTTAAGATTCCAGTGCATTCTTAAGTTGCATCTCAAAAGAGGGTCAGAAGAACTTAAATAAAATCATAGGCTAGTTACTGATATGCATTGTATAACATTGTAGCTTATGCATGAATAGCTAAAGTGGTTTTAATGTAAACAACAGTTAATAATCTTTTGTGAAATTCTCAGAAAATACCTAGGAAAGGATAAGGCCCAGGTGGACATTGACTATATTTAGGTCTTAAACATTGTTCATTGCTGTTTCAATATTTTATTTAAAATATCTGTATATAAAAGGAATTTGGTCTCTTTGAAAGCAGCTTTCACAACAAAACATTCAGTTGTAATTTGTGACTTTTGTCTGAGTAAAGGCATCAAGCAGACTCCAGGGTGAGAGGATACCTTAGTTTTCACTGTTCCTCATTTTCCCCCATCTTTCTGGCCGATACAGTTTGATATTAATGAACCCAGTAGTAGAACTGCTGGAGAAACACAAGAGCCCTGCCATGGAGACTTAGCTTCTTTTTGCTAAGGAGTGGGGTTATCCACAAGAGAGAGTTATTTGAGTGGGCCTTTTCCTGAAGTGGAAACCATAGAGAACAAAAGCCCAGGGAAGATCTGGGAGTCTTTGATGGTCCCTTTACTGGGTTGATGCCCCTCTACTGGGTTGATGCCCTCTACTGGGTTGATGCCCCTTTACTGGGTTGATGCTCCTTTACTGGGTTGATGCCCTCTACTGGGTTGATGCCCTCTACTGAGTTGATGCCCTCTACTGGGTTGATGCCCCTCTACTGGGTTGATGCCCCTCTACTGGGTTGATG